>MJUU01055266.1:163449-191888 GCA_002080025.1 Modiolus philippinarum | reverse complement strand
CTAGCAAACATACTTAAAATGTTTGTGTAGTTTAGGATTAACATTTAAATGAACTGGATTTCAAAAATATTTGGTTCCAATTTTGGTTAATTTCCTGAAAGTCTCAAAGACCACTTATTTTTTGGAATTCTACTTAGCAACCATATATCCTAGAACAATAATGACTATCAATAGGTAGATTTCAAAGATAATGAAAAAAATTATGCCAAGGGTGTATAACAACTGTTTTCTGTGTCAAACAGGGAGTGCGGGGATAGCTGTCGTTTCCGACAACATCTAGTTTTATATGTGTGTCTTCATTTTTTTCTGTGACGTATCCATGTTACCTCTCTGTTTTTTTTTCGATGTACTATGATTATTCGTGCTAGATTGCAGGTTCGGTTCTAACTTATTTTACAGTAACATTGTTTTTTTATTTACATTGGAAAAACCTCACCTCTCTCTTTTCCGTTTCCCTATGGTATAATTTGCATACGAATAAAACCCAAAAAGTGGTAGACTACTAACTCTTAAGATCACCGACTTGGATAGGTAAAGAATTGGACAAAACGCAATTTTAAATGGTGAGTCATAGTGCTTTTTGCTATACTGCCAGCAATCACAAGGAACCTAGTCTACTAGAAAAAACACTGCTGCACTTTTGACAAAAAGTCAGCCTCAAAACTTCCGAACGAGTTTGTTAAAGAATCATCATGTATTTTATTAGACATCTTTAGTATCAGTGAGAGAGCAGTATTAGTGTAAAATCTTCAGGTCATTGAATTCCAAAGTCATTATAACGGATTCATGTAGAATATCCTCTCGATTTCCAGTTTAACGTAAGTTTTTCTGGATTTTTTTTAATCATTAATTTTTTAATGAATAACTTTATATTTAAAAACACATAGCTACACAATACATAGGGAATAATACATGGCGAAATCCGTATCACATGCCGTATCATCCCGAGTTACCAATATCAGCACGAGGGCCTCTGGCCCGAGGGCTGATATTGGTCGAGGGATGATATGGCATGTGATACGGATTTTGCCATGTATTATACAGTTTATCATATATTTAAACAGAGGACTAATAATCCGAAAAATACTGTCAAAAATTGAAATCGGTAAGAGAAAATGCATGTATTTATGAAGAGGAAAATTTCAAAATGGGCGGAAAGGACTAGAAAATTTGGACTAAATCTAACATGTAAAGGAAAAAAGTTTGCTAGAATTTTTAACTGATCCTCACAAAACAATTTCACCCCAAACCAACCTTTGTTATCCCCCAAAAAAAATTTTGCCCCCCCCCCAAAAAAAAACTTTTAACCCCCGAAATATTTTTTAATAAAAAAAGTAAAATTGAAAAAAAAATTCGAAAAAGGGTATGTGATAAAGGGTAAGCCATGCGATAAAGGGTATGCGATAAAGGGTATGACGTCATCGTGTGAATACGGAATGAACATCATGCCCTGTATCACATATTCAAAACGTCTGTATTTATTACTAAACATATGATAAAATGATATAATACAGCTACAAACAAGACAATCACAAATACAAGAAATGGGATATGATAAGAAAGACATATTTTAAACACCATACAGTAGGAATTATATTATAATTTGGCTCCAGGGGTTCCAGTATTTAACATATTCATCAGGATTAAAGTGTCCAAAAGAAAAATATTTCTCTAAAATTAAGTTTTCCTTTTAAAAAAATTTTCAGGGCATTTAAATTTACCCTTCCATCACTTAACTTTACTTTATAAATATAGAATTTTGTAAGTAGAAGTATCTTATTTTTGACCAAATTCAAACCATTCCCAGATAATGTACCAAACAAAACTATTTCCATATTCAAAGGAATTTCTATATTTGTCATCTCAAAAATCCAACGATTCAAGTCAACCCACAGTTCTGATATCTTATGACAACCCCAAAATAAATGTTGAATTGTTTCTGGCTCCTTATTGCAGAAAGTACAAACATCAGAGTGTTTTGATTTTATCTTGAATGAGAAAGTGTTTGTGGCTAATATATGATGTACTATTCTATACTGCAACCAGTTGAGTTTAGTATTTTTTGTATATTTAGTACAGTACAGATGCACTTTTTTCCAGTTTAACATGTTGTGGTCCATTACTTGATCCCATTTTTGTTTTGCCAAATTGCTTACCTCCTTTGTATTCAGGATATCATACATATCTTTTGAACCTTTTTTAGATTTAAAGAAAATTTCAATATTAAATGGTAAACATGGTTGATTTTCCTTAGCTTTAAGTTCAATATCAAGAATATTAACAAATATTTTTTACTGATTTTACCAATCCACAGTAAAGTGTGAATATGGGTTGAAAATTGTAAGTCGTTTTAAATTCTTGAAATGACATAATATTTCCTTCCATATCTGTAATATCATTGATTGTCAAGAGCCCCCTTTTGCCCAATCTTTATAGAATACATTGCTATTATCAATTTGTATATCTTTATTCCTCCATAAAGATGGATATTTTGGTTTTTGTGTTTTTTTTTCAAACAATTCCAAGCATTATATACTTCATTCCAGAATTTATTATCGGAGTGTTCTTTCGGTCTTATATAAACTAAAAGTGTTAAATCAATGTTCTCGGCAGATTTAAATAGTTTAAACCATTTTTCATCTGACTGAAATAACCGTCTTGCCCATGTTAGTTTAAGACCTTGAATAAAAGCATACAGATTAATCATTTTTAGTCCCCCTTTATAATATGTTTGACACGTAACATCTCTCTTGACTGTATCTGGTTTATTATCCCAAACAAATAAGACAATTTTGCTAATTGTTCCTTCAGCATATGTTCATCAGGAGATGGAATTGACAAGAAAAGATGATTTAATTTAGAAATTATAAGAGTCTTAACAATAGTTATTTTCCCAAATGGTGTGAGATGTTGTTTTGACCACCTCATTAGAATGTTATCTATATCTTTCATTTTTGGTATATAGTTCAAATTAGGTATATCATCAATATCAACAGAAAATATAATACCTAGCATCTTGAATTTACTGGAACCCCATTTCAATCCATACTTTACACATATTTGGTCTTGACTGTGTTTTTTACTACCTATCCATATAACACTTGTTTTTTCTATATTTATTTTTAGTCCTGAGATTTCAGCATAAAACTGGAGAGTACGGAAAGATGCATCTAGTTACTCTGGTGAGCCATTCAGTATCATTGAAGTATCGTCTGCATACTGAGATAACAAATACTCTGTATCATCTATTGTTATACCCTTAATATCCTCATTTTTCCTGACTAGAATACCTAATAATGCAGCACAAAGTAAAAAAAAAATATATGGGGATAAAGGATCCCCTTGTCAACATCCTCGTTCTGACATAAAAAATTCTGACATACAACAATTTTGTGTAACTGCAGAAGAGATATCATTATAAAAAGTTTTTACCCAATTTATCATAGATTAACCACAATTGAATTAAGTAAGGGTGTCATACAAAAAAGACCAACAAATAGAGTCGAAGGCTTTTTCAAAATCAATGAGAAGGAGTATGCCGGGTATTTCTTTTTCCTCAGTATAATTTAAAATATCGGGAATTAGGTGACAATTTTCACCTATATATCTCCCTGGTATAAAGCCGGTTTGATCACTGTTAATTAAAAATGGAAGAGTGGATTTTATTCTCTCTGCTAAACAGCTAGAAGCTAATTTACATGTACAATTCACCAATGTGATTGGTCGCGAATGTTTTAAATATTGTTTTGGTTTATCTTCCTTTGGGGATACAAGTGATCACTCCTTGTCTCTGAGTAAAAGACATTTTCTTATTATGATAGCCATAGTTAATAGATCTAAGCACATATTTACCAATATCTATCCAATAAAATTTAAAGAATTCTGTTCTAAATCCATCAGAACCAGGGCTTTTGTTATTTTTAGAATATTTCAACGCAGATGTAAGTTCATCTAGACTGATCTCTCCCTCTAGAAGTTGTTTTTGGTTTTCGTCTAGTTTTGGTACGTCATCATACGGTATCCCTGTAGATAGATTTACCTTTTTTTATATTTAACTGTTTCGAATAGAGATTTTTATAGAAAGACTTAGTCAGTTCTAAAATTTCCGTCTGATTTTTAATAACTTCACCATTATCGTCTATCAGTTTTGAGATAGTCTTACTGGTGAAAATTCGGTTTTCTAAAGTACAAAAAAGATTTGTTGGTTTCTCTCTTTTTTCAATCCACTGAACTCTTGGCCTAACATATTCCCTCCTTACCTTCTCCTGTCTTATAATTCTGCGTTCAGTTTTTTTCTTCTATTTGTGCTAAATCATTTTCATTTGTTGCATTTTCTTCTAATTCTAAAATTTCTGAATTCAGTTTTTTTCTTGTTTTAGTCTTTATCTTTTTTTTTTAAAGTTGCATATGAAATGGTTACCCCTCTAATTAAAAGAGTTTCTAAAATAGATGATAATTTATTGAAAACTGGATATCTTATTTATCGATATTCATTCATTGTTCTATATTATAAACAGACAGAGCATATTGCTTAGTAACATCATTTATCTTTTTTAACAATTTTAGCATATTCAGGATCTTGAAGAAGGGAATTATTGAACTTCCAAAGCCCTCTACCTTTTACAAATTCATTAATCTTATGTGATAACATTACTGGTGAATGATCTGATCTATAACTGTTATCGATTTTCACATCATCGACACATTGGAGAAGGTTATCAGATACTAAAAAGAAATCTAAACGTGATTGTTTGAAGGGAGTTTTTTCCTCCGAGTATATCATTTTAGTTCTGGATACATTATTCTAAACTGATCAACCAAATTTTATACTTCCTTAAGCTCCAGTAACTTTTCTCTAGCTCTTTGATTATTTATATTGACATAATTATATGTGTCAAGGTCAAAATCTTGAATTAAGTTAAAATCTCCACAGATAACATATGACTGGTTTTCAAAGCTATCAATAACACCTCTGACTTTGTTTAAAAAACAGCCCACCCTTACCTAAAAATGGAGTTTTTTTACGTTTTTTTCGTACTAAAGTCGTCCCAGACAACCGGAAGTGGTGCCAACCGGCTTTTCTTCGCGCCAGTAGCTAAGCCTGTAACTGCACTTTCATTTCTGAATCTTTGACATAAATAGCGTAAGATTTGCTCATGACAGAGAAATATATGGAAAGCTGGTAGTGTCAAAATCACTCAATTTCCTTATTTTCCATTAAATTTAGGCACAGTTTCTTTCTGTGGGTGATTGTTCCTAAAATTGTGATATGTCTGTTATTCTCAATTATTTTTCTACATTATTCAACCGAAGTTCGAGCATTTTCACCTTCTTTTCTCCAGCGAAATTATCTTTGAAGTTGCCTACCCTCTCTTAAATTTGACGATTTTTTGGATTTTCTGTTCCTGGAGCTCTTTTAACAGCTGTTATTGCTAGAAAAGTGGTCTTAAAAACTACTTCATATAACTGCTGTAGACATTTGCCATTAGGCTACAGGACACGCACAAAAAGTTTGCAATTTAATTGTATGGAGGGCCATGGTGCACATCAATACAGTCTTAGGTAGTAGAGCGGATATATACGTCACTGGTGGATAAAGTGTTAAATATACACTCTCCTCCCCATTGATTTCTTATTTCAGATTCATCTTTTTCTACAAAGTGTGTATCTTGAATACAGACTATATTATAATCTTTTGATTTTGAATAATTGAATACATCTCTCCGTTCTCAAGCGTATGAAGGCCTTGACAGTTATATGAAACCAATTTCAAAATGTGTCCTTCCATTAGAAAGCATATCAAAATACATAAATTACATTGTGTACTATATAATAAATATCATTATGACAAAGAACTGGTAAAATCGTAAGCCATCACTACTTAAACCTAAGGAGTTTTCCCTATCATCATTCCTTGTTTTCATACATATGTTTAACATGACATATATAAGATATTTAACGGTAAATATGAAGTTGTAAAAGCAAAATAATAATATAGGACAAACAAACATTAAAAACAAATTTAGTTGTCTAAGAATCAGTTTCTAGCATTTTCTACACCATATCAAGAAAAACGCACATGAGAAATGTCTAAGGTGATAAGCTGTTTGCGAGTGATGCCGTACTTAGAAATGAAATGTTCACATCTTCTACATACTTTCTTAAAGTAAATAATAATTTATGAAATCTGTAACCTTGTTGTAAATGTCTGGATGTGAATGTAAAGGTTACGATCATAAAAGTCGTCAAAAGAACAGAATAGGCGTGCGAATCTTAGCAGTTGAAATATATACACCCCGTAGGATGGAGCTAAAGAAGCTTAAAAAAGAACTTAATAATAGTGAAATAAAAATTATCCCTTTTCATATATATTTTAGGTCTTATTTTACAAGAGTAAATAATGAAACGAAAAAAAAAGTGTAGAATTCAGAATTACTGTTTGCTTTTTCAGTTCTTATAGTTAAACGAAGTCGACATAATAAAAAACAAAAACAAAAAATCTAGGCATTGTCAATATTAAGGTTATGGTTAATGTATTTACTGTTATCATTGAAAATTGGAATAAATTTGTTACTGTTGTTTATGGTTCCATTTTCTAGTTTTTTCTCCGTTCGTAACAGAGTAAAGATCTTCAATGAGAGGTGCACAATTTGTACCCGTTGGAATTCAAATGATCTGTAAATAAATAACGATGCCAAAACGAACATTTATGTTGTCTAGCAAGGAGATTAAATGCCTTAAATGCTAAGATCATATCACATGTGCAAGACCAAGAATTGTTCTAAGTTATTTTGGGGAACAATCCTTGCTTTTTGCTACAGCAAATGAACTGAAGACTAGAAAATTTAAAAGACCATTTGTTAAGTTGCCCAAATTTATATTTGATCAAATCATGTAAAAGGGTTGCATAAAGTGTAGAAAAATCAAAACTGTCAATAGATAAATCAAGCCTTTTTAATGATTGTAATTTATCTAAAACGTAAATAAGACTTTTAACACTCAAAATGTACTTAACACCAGTTTTGAGTTTTGATATGTTTTTCACAGTATGTTATTCCTTAATACAATTAAGTACACCGGTTAAATGTATGGATACGCACGTGTTAAAACAATTAATTTAGGCCGAAATTAAACAATGTTTGTTAGAATTATTGTGAAGCTTCAGAACCCTATAAATAGAGGGTAAGATGTAAAATTTAGGTTGAACTTGGTGTATTTCTGTGCCCTTGTTATATTTTATGTTGAATGCTTTTCCGTCATAATTTGTATGTAGGAAAGTGCTTGACATGGCCAATTCGTATTCTTGGACCTCGATATAGTATTATCAAATGATAGCAACGATGCTTGAAGCTTTGTAGAGAGGCACACGCACATATTTTCCCTACAGTCTCTCAATCTTGACTTAATTCTGTTAACAGAAAGAGAAGGAGGTGAGTACTAATAAAAATTGTCTTTATAAAAATTATTTAGTCGGTGACCTTGCTTATAATTTTATCTTAGAAGGCAATAAGAGCATGTCTGTCTGCACTTTCTCGATTGTACCATTTTATACAATACTTTGTATTTTGCAGTCAGGACACGCTTACCCTTCCGGAGCATCTGATGTCACTCTTGTTTATTGAGAGTTCACTCTGTTAGTGCTTTAGTTTTTTGTTATGTTGTTTATGTAATGTTCGTGTGTTTTGTGGGCATGTGGTGTCTTTGGTCTTCCGTCTTTTGGTGTTCTTGCTTTTGCCTTGTCTCTGGACTTTGATTTTTGTAATCTTGTGCTTTGTTCCTTCGGTATTCTACTGCCGTTGTTTTGTACCTTAGTCTTTAATAATATACAAACACGCTTACATTTTATTTTATTCGAATGTGGGTGATATTTACACCCTTTTCTTAAGAAGCATCGAACTTTCTCATTTACAGTATTATTAATTCCCCGTTTATATATGTCCACATCTGTCATAGCAATATAGCGAATAGGAACAGTCGCAGCTGCTACAGTAGTTCTTCTCGAAATTAGCATCACAGGTTAAATGAAATTAATGGAAAAAATACTTCTTATAGGTTTTGTAAGTAAAGGAAAGGACAGGACTACCCTGGTTGTCAAAATAAACTGTTACAAATTTTTTGAAAATCTGGGTCCCGATATAAATTGCCTGCAATATCAATTAAGTTAATACCCTTATTGAAATTTATATAATTTTCTACAAATCGTTTACATTTTCCTCTGGTTTGTAGATATTCGGATAAAGCCAATACAAGCCTAACGCATCAATAATTTTAGAACGTCCATAGAGCGGACTATTTACAGACATAGTATCACATTCCAAAGATATATTTTAAAGATGTGGTACAGGATTTGAACAAAATGAAGTGGACGAGACATGCCGCCCTTTGTTTTGAAAACAGTATATAGATCTTTAATATATACAAAGTTCTGACGTTTGCTTTTATATTAAAATTCTTACGTCGACTATGTGACCTGCGATGGCGTTATTTCGGAGATTAAATATCCATGTAAAGTA
Organism: Modiolus philippinarum; assembly: GCA_002080025.1. Taxonomy (NCBI): domain Eukaryota; kingdom Metazoa; phylum Mollusca; class Bivalvia; order Mytilida; family Modiolidae; genus Modiolus; species Modiolus philippinarum. The sequence goes on along the minus strand of MJUU01055266.1, from coordinate 183,375 downwards.
AATGAGAACCAAACTGTCAGTCAAAAAAGGGGAAATCCAATACAATGGCAACATTGGAAACACCAAGATACAAAGACAACACACAATCAAGCACGACACAGAATATTAAAAAAAATCCATATCAAACTTCAAAATGGCAGCAATCTCTACTTGCACTTGTGGAGACGATAACACTCATCAAGCAATTAAATAATAAGTATAAAGCAATAAATTCTTATTTTTTGAAAGAAATTTGATTCAATGCATTTTGTTTTCGATTGGTACTCAAAATACCTTGAGTGCTCAAATATATAATAATTCAAAATCTTTAGAAACTTGGTCACTGATAAGTTGTACATTTCTTAATGTCATGTTGTCTTACAATTACAAAGAAATTGGACAAAACGTGTTTGGTTACTGCAATGAAAAGTTATCTTCATCTGATAGACACAAAGTAGTTTTATCAAATTATTACAGAGGTAAATAAATTATCTAACCAGAAAAATTACATCATCGATAATAAATTACACAGACATAAAATCCCGAATCAAATAAATGTTTTAGTTATATATTTTGAGTGATTTTTGGTACTTTTTGCATTTTTTAAATCCCGTGTTCTTTTTGTTTTTCTTTGTTTTACATTTTGTTTTCATTAAACATAAGAAATAAATTACACATAAATGGAAATGCATTTTTAAAACTTAATAAACTTCTGTAGTGTTTTATTTGTTATTTGGGGGGGGGGGTCTTTTGATTTCATTGGAGAAAATGTAGCATGCTTACGTTTCAACGCATTAAACGAATCAAGAGGCAGCAAAAAAAAAAGAAAATGATTCCTACTGTATATACTATACGAGTTTTCAAAATTATCCATTCATCGTCATCGTCATTCGTGTTGACAGCAGATGTTGACCATGGTTTTTACAAATTATAATTATTACCTTGACAAGGAAACAATTCTTTGCAACTGATGTACTGCTCATGACACGGGCATGTGTTGCTAGATAGACGATGTACTGTCTCTTAATAATCCAAAATTTAAGGAATATTTACACCAGATCTGTACAAATGAACTTGGAATGAAGAGACTACTAAAACACCTACTTCAGCTTCGTACCTAATTTGATCTTTTGTTGTCAATAAAAAAGATGTACTTTTGAAATCAAAGCTATATGACGTGATGATTTTAACTTCCCTCTTATTAACTTTCCTCTTCTAAGCAGCAATATACCTACATCTCTAGCATATTGATTTACCATTTCACAGCTGATTCGTTACTGTGGACCGTGTAGTTGGCTTTCCATATTATTCGATTCAAATGCTGCTGATGATAGGTTACTCCTTGAGACATGTTATTCACGGTTTTTTTCTGCACTTTCGGCATTTTTATATTTTTCAAAGCACTGTATCGACTCAACTGCTTGTGGACCAGAGGTCCCCAAGATTATTCACCAGCCCATAGTCAAACTCGTATGACACGAAAATTTTACCTTGCGTTAATGTTTTTATCAAAATTCTTTTTTTTAACAACAGATAACATTTTTATTCACCAGATAGCTTGTTACAATGGCCATTAGGAGTCCAAGCTCCTCCTAATGGTCCCTGTTACATTCCGCTATTTACCCAGGGTAGTAAATAGCTGCTNCTGTTATTAAAAACTAACTAAACACAACAGTTAAACATAAACATTCTGATGAGGAAAAATCACCACATGATAATGATCTACCTACCCTGCAATTTTCGAGATAATCTCATATTTGCCTCGGATAACAAAGTTTCTAAATAAAATCGGTTTTCGGGCCAGCAGAAAAAGTACTGGCTACTGGGTTGGATAATACCCTCGGGGCTTGGAGTGATTGCCCTCTTTCTTTATCAATTTTGTTTCTTTGTTCCTTTTCATCTAATGTATATAGAAATAATATAAAACTAGATTTGCAATTGCAAGCAATAGCCGATGTCACCCCAGACTCCCCATTCGATGATTCCATCTCGTTCGCAAATTCAAAATCTACCCAGATATCAATTTTTGTTGAAATCGGACAAAGTCGAACTTTTTACGTATTTCGGCAGCCATCTTGGAAATGGCGGCCATTTTGAAAATTTTTGTCGCATGGATTCCTTCCTCTCATCTTACTGAACTTTTATGCAAAATATGAACTAATTCCTCCAAGCAGTTCATGAGATATAGCATCCCCAATTTTTCAACGTAAAGTGGCGGCCATCTTGGAAATGGCGGCCATTTAGAAAATTTTAAGTGCACAGCATATAACTTCAGATGGTGATCCAACTCTGTGCCAAGTTTGAAATCCTTCCATCCAGCCATTACAAAATAATCGCTCGGACAAAATTATTGGAAGTATAATAATAATAATAATAATAAGAATAATAATCAGAAGAAACGTAGAATAACAACATGTCATCCCGACAAAGTCTGGGGTGACATAATAAACAGGAAATTACAAAAATGTTTAATATAGTAAGATCTACATGTACTACATATTTTAAGATAATGTTTTAACCCATATAGGAGTAATTGCCATTTTTTTGGAATTTTTATGACTTTTATGCATTGCCATTTTTTTTGGAATTTTTATGACTTTTATGCATTTTCACCGGTATTTCAAAAACTGTGTAGATGGTTTGAATTCCAAAGATGTTCAAATTGAACATAATAGTGTCTTCGAGGTCCACTTCGAAGTTTGTGATTTTTATGTTCCTACTACATCCAAGATTACCGCGAGTGAGAAACATAGTTTAACACAGGAATGTAAGGGAGGTGCATTCTGACTGATGTGTGATAAAAGAAGAATGAACTTACGACACTATAGTGTGTATTCTAATCCTCATTTGTTTAATATCAAGTGAGAAATGATGTTTCAAATGCAAATTAACAACCAGTTATACGTCAAGTTCAACAATTAAATTGACAGTGGCAAGTTGGAATATATGAGATATTCATTTAGGTTCAATAGATTGTTTGATGTTTGCTACCACCGTTCCCATTTGCCTACTGTGACCAGCCCAACCATATACATCTTGGCACGTGAAAGCTGTTGCCAAATTTTATACTTTTGGATATTCTACACTGCTTCCGCTGCCGTCACCATTCATTCGCTGTTTTAGACTTCTTAAAATTCCTTCCTATAAATTTTCCCTATACAGTTCGGTCTTTTTGGTTTATATTTTTTGTTTTTTAGTTCCATCTTTTTGCCCTCCTAGATTTCCATATTAAACTGCATAATTATTATAATATATTTATGTATTAAAAGGTATAAAGACTATTTCCCCTCTTCCATTTGAAAATTTTCTCTTTAATGTTGGTGTTTTGTCTAGAAAATACAATGAATTGTAACATACCGACAATAAAATTTCATAATCCTTTCAATTCTGACAAATGACATTGGCATGTCTACCGATGTGTCAAGGAGGCCCAAAATTGAAAGAGTTATAAAGGCAGGATTAAGAGCTTTGTAAGAGAAGATACTTTTTAAGTTTCTGAAACATGATTTTAGTGTTTTCTTTTTTATGGCGTTTATATTATGTTATTTGTTTTGTCATCGTTGTTCGGTTCTCACTTTATGTCGTTTCTCTGTGTTTGATCCTTATACCACCATGTAGTCTGGATATATGAATTGTTTTGGTTGTTGCTTTGTTATTCATTGGGAAATTCATTTAATTACTAACTGTTTCTATGTGTTTGAGTTTCAGTATTTTTGTTCGTTCGTTATTTTTTTTTTCATTAAACAAACCCAGACGAACAAACACAACCATAAAACGAATTAAATGTTTGGAAATAATAAGCCAGCATCAACTTTGAATAATAATATATAGTTCTTCAATTTTAAAGGCAAGTATTTTTTTTAAATGTATATAAAATGACTTTTACATGAACTTGTTTTTTAGTATACTCGTACGTATTGATGAATCATCTTTAACAGTGCCATACAGTAAGCCATGGAGATGGGCTTGGAACGTTAATGGTGTTTCATTTGATGTTGCTGTTGGTGGACATGTTACAGATGATGCAGCAACATTCCAAGGAGGAATATCGTCTCTAATTATAAATGATAGGTATATATATCTTTGATTTATTCTTAATGAATTGTTGACAGAAATGACATTTTCAATAATACAAAATGGCACGTGAAAAATGATACAGAAATATTTTTTCCGGATGTGAATGGTAGTTTACTAAAAAGTCAAAATGAATCTTATCTGCACTGAAGAGGTGTCAAAATGACTATCTGCAGAAGTGTCAACGACGAACAAAATGTATAGACAATGTTGTCAAAGTTTTGTTTTTGTTAAAGGAAAACTTAAATGTACATTTCAGTTAATATCCAAGATTACATATTAGAGTTGTCGATCTTTGGGTACTTGTGTGCTGTTGTTTCACCAATAATTCGTTCGCCGATATATTCAGGGTAACTCGTTTCTGCGAGGATATTTTATCGTTAAATACAAGTCCTTGCATAAAAAAAATAATCAGAACGAACAAAAATAAATCTGTGACAAGCCGGATGGGGAAATTAAAATTAAAAGTCATTGCGAATTAAACAGTTGTGTGGGACTTTATCAAAGGCTTTCAGATAGTCTGTATACATATGTAATCTACACTTAAGCCCAAACCAACTGCTTAGGTCCATTTGTCTAAAACTTCTAATAACTACAGGGAGGTAGGTCGCCCTGGAATAAATCCATACTGTTTTGAGAATATATTGTTTGATTTCATATAATCCATTATGTGTTCTCTGATTAACTTTAAGTACAAATTTAACTATCAATTAACAATGACATGATATGGAATAAATGCTCATGAGACAAATCTCTACAATACATTGCAAAACAAAAGAATAGAACAACGCTTTTATTTTTGTTATTTATCTTGACGTCACCATGAGGCTTTCAACGATGTGAGAGACGGCCCCTAGCATTGGTTTCAGTGGAATGAATTGCTATATTACGAATTACGCTACATCCATGTTGTTCTATTTACCCATGGATGCGGAATCGTCAACAGACATTTAATAAACTGGCAAAGTGTTCTTACTACCGCTGTCATCCGTTGCCAGACTCATAGAAGACAACCACAATTATTAACAATCACATAGCACTTATACAATAATAATGAAAAGCAATTTTCGCTTTTATATGTTTCAATTTTATCCTTTCATACCAACTGATTTTACATGTTCGATTTTTGTTCTCGCTAGGGTTTTAAGATTCTGTTCAGGTCGTTACTACTTTGATGTTTAGTATCTTCCGATATGATTGTCACTGATGAAAATTAACGTAGCAATATATTTATTTTTTCAGGTTAAGAGAACTCGAACCTTATATGGAAGAGAACAATTTACACCACTGTGAAAGTCTCGAATTGATTCATCTTGAGTCAAACAAGGAGGAGAAACTAGTCTGTTAAACAACTCAGATATAGCCGTATTAGTTAAAAATTATGATCAATGTCTGTTTTTATATCAACATAAAATGTCCTGGTTTTTGTTTGAAAAATAATTTACACAAATCTTTATTGTTTCGCCATTCAGTGGATTAACCTATCTTCTGAAACTTCAAACGTTCTGTCATGCTTTGATTCTTCCTTTTGAGTTTTTAACTTCTATGCTGAAAGAAACGTAAGTTCTTACTCGTTGACTTGGAAATTAGCTCTATAACTTTAGAAGTTCATGTGATATTTTAGACATCCAACTTAACAGATCAAACTCAACTCCTGTTCATTGGTTTTTGTTTGTCTAAAGGCTCATTTTAAATTTGTGTAAAATTCTGTTGTTCACATTTGCGTACATCATGCTTTAAGATACAAGATATTAATTTCATATTTTTGACACTTTTTTTTAGTCCAAAAGAAACAGAAAAGTTTTATATTTGCTTTGGTTTTGCCCTTATAATAGTTTTTTTCCTTTCCGGTTGGGGACTGTGTATTGCCATGTCATTTTCTAAGATCATTTACTCAGTTTAAAATATGCAACTTAAATGACTTAAACAACCATACGAGGCATTGCATAAAATTTGTAGAAACCGTCCTCATAGAACTTTATAAAATACATTTCTGTCCTCAAGATATTGGAGTTAAATTATTTATATACTTTCTCTTTTGTTATCATATTGCTTTGTATTTACAATTTAGCATGCAGCGTGTTCGGTATTCTTTATGCTCCAAAATGATTAACTTAAGTATAATTTGCAAACATTGGCCGATGACATTTTGGTGATTCATCTGGAGAAGCCAAAGAGACATAAGTTGTCGAAATGCGCATATGCAGAATTTGAATTCACAGTAACTTCGGTATTTAATTATTTCGAGTTATAAGTGATTGAAAATTTGGCGGGAAAATGAACTCCTTGGATTTTTCATAGGATTAACATTAGCAAGGTTTGACCAAGAATGAAAGTGACAGAATAAATAAAATTTAATGAAATTTTTACAGAATGCTCATAAAGATGTAATAAATGAAATTATGGAAAAAATTAAGGGGTCCATGGGCAAAATAAAATTATAATGCTTTTAAATGGATAAAACCCGAGAATTCCGAAAATCTGACAGAAATCCCAAAACATGAGGAGCAAACCTCCTTAATATAAATATAAATACGTCATTTTAGCATTCAACATAAGTGCAAAACTTCTTCATTGGCTGTGGTTTTTCCTTTCCATTTAGATTCTATTCTATTGGTTATTTACTCTCTATCAGCTTTTTTTCACATTTTTTATTATTTCCAAATGGTTTAAAGATACACTAGTTCTCGAAGTGACCTTCTGCAGATGAGCAAATTCTCAAGATGAAAAATTTGTTCACCAAAATGTATTGTAAGGTTTTAGAAATTATATTTCATAAATGATATATATTTTCTGATTTGGTAACGTCCATTTGCATTTTTTATAGTTGGCATCAACTATATTGGTAGATTTCATCTGTTTTTAGCCCAATAACTCAATATATTTCCTATGGTTTATGTCCAATATATTGATACATTTTATCTCTTTGATCACTTCCAGATTTACTTCATAAATCCGTATTCAGTATCCATTCTGCCGAATTCAAATTTAATCTGTTCATATTTATTTTTTTTTTGATAAAGTATATTGAGTTTGTTTTTGTAATTATTTCAAATCTATATGTTTGCTTATTCACTGATGTGTTTTATTTATATGTTATTGCTAGCTTCAGTACAAGCAAACAGTCCCACTACAATTAAATACTGACTATGCTGGGCTTTTTGTGCGCTTTGAAACTTCGAAATCGTAGCACATGATTAAGTAAGTGATTTGAATTTTGCATACTAGTATACTTCATTGTCGCAATTTTTTTAATGTAAACCAATAAAAATATTCTATTTTGCCACCTTTATTTATCTGTTTTTATGCCCCGGATCTTTAGATCATGGGCATATTGTTTTTGTCCTGTCTGTCTGTCTGTCTGTCTGTCCGCAACTTTAACTTGGCTCATAACTTTTAGACCAGATGTGATAGGACCTTTATTTTTGGTATGTGTATTGGTCATGTAAAGCTGAACATAAATATGCAAATTTCACTAAGGTCAGGTCGAAGGTCAAGGTCACATAGGTCAAAATGTCAAAATATAGATTTTGCTATAGCTCGTTAATTACAATTGCTAGAGGTCAGATATTCCATATATGAATAGATCTAATGAAGCTTAATATAAATCCACCAAAAAAAAAAAAAAAAAACAAAAACAAAAACAAACAAAAAAAGCAAAAAAAAAAACAAACAAACAAAAAAAAACTAATAAAAATAAGTTTGTAAAAGAATATGATCAACTAAATGGGGTTAATAACAGAATACCCGATCGGAATTATCAATGTCCATGAGGAAAAATGACAAGGCAAGTGGAAAAACATCGGATTCATTGTCGACCGGAATATTCTTTACTTGGTACAGACATTTCAGCTAAAATTAGGCTTTTTGGATAATTTACTAGTCCTTTTGTAGAATGACTGTACTTCCTCATATTTTCTAAGTCTTCCCTTGCAATAAACACCTAATCTAGTGGCTCTGATGTATGCTAGTACCGAAGTGTGTTAATTATACTTGATTCCATTTGGTCCCTAAAATGTGTTAGTGACGCAATGCAAAAGCGGTTACGTACGCATTAAAAAAAATCCTTTATAAGCGATGATTTTAAATTTTCCCTATGTTTGTCTACATCAATTTCATATTTAGATCCATTGTATTATAAAAAGCTGAAGCATAGTACATGTAAATATTTATATTAGACCTAGCAAGCCAAAATTGATAATTAGGAATATTACAGCTACTGTATTTAAACGAGCAAGATCAACATTTGAACATCTATTGGTAAAGTTTTGTTAACATTGATTAATTGCTCGGTATAGTTTTACAATAGTCTAATGAGAGAGAGAAAAAAAACTATTTTTAAACCTGTTACAGTGTTGTAAATCAATGATAGAACAATACAAACGCTTATAATAATGATTGGTTAATGTAATGTGACGTAAACTACAGGGAAATGACGCACAATTAATTTCTATATTTGGTGTGGGAGCATTAAAATACAGAAATAATACTAGACAAGGTATTTTGTTCTTTATATGTCCGAAAACTAATTGATAAACTTTGAGCTGTAGGATAAAATAGTTCTAAATTAGAAATCAATGATTTTGTATCCGACAGCAGATTTATAATTCTTTTTTTAGATCAATACGCTAAAATAGTCCTACGAGGAGCAATTAACAACATTTCTTCACTGCATTGCTTGTCAGAGCATGGTTATCAGATATATTTGAGATGGCTACTGTTTGTGTTGGAGTTAATAGTCCATAAAGAAGGAGTACTGTAATACAACTATCTATTGTTCTGATTATACCGAAGTCTTTTCTTAGCAAAAGGTCATGTAAGAATGTTTATATTTCCTTGCACGAAATGTGATGTATATTCTCAAATTTTTCCCGATTTACAATTGTTTTTTTAGAATTTTTCTTTTGCTTCTAATTTTAATCAAATCTGTGGCTAGTTTTCTCCCTTGCATTCAGACCATGTTGATATTTTTTCATATTATCTTCGTTGCAAGGAAGTGTATATGAAAGAAATAAAATCTGGAAAACATCAAAATAATGTTTCCTTTTTACATTAATCTTTTCATTTCACTAGTCTAGAAAGAACTTTAAAACGTGGACAGGTCAAATTTTCAATAATAAAATACCTTAGTTACTATAAATTTAGTTTCTGCAACTCATTCATCTGCAGTGCGGATGTAATCAAAACATTTGGGAAACCATAAATCATAAATTTGTAACATCTGACTGAGAACAAATAACCAAAACGATCTAAATGAAAAACCAAAATCAGCTATGGACAGAGTAGTGCAAGAGGGAGATACTCCTTACTTTTAGACAAAATTTTCTAATATTTAGATGTTGCATGTTTCCAAATAAAATTGGTTTTCAGATCAGCGCCGATGTACTGACTACTGAGTTTGTGAATACACTCAGGGCTGACAGTCCACCAACAGTGGCATATGAGATCAATTGTTAATATTGCTGACGAAATGTGTATTCAAATCTTTCTTGGTGATGTTTTGTTTTCTCAGACTTGAGTATAATTCAGTTCACATTTAATGTGTGCTCTATTGGTAGCTTTTTGTTTGATTTCATTATCTAATGACCACCAATATCACATAATTGTCTGCACAATTTGTATGTGTTAAGTTTGAAGTCACTTAGATATGTTTTAACACCAGTTATACGTAATTGTTATGATTAAGGTATACTGATGTTTGGAAATTTTGACGCTCATTTCCAATATAATAGAATCTTTAAAAGATTAAGCTCGTCTACAAGAAAAAAGATTTTCTCGAGTTGCACCATGCACAAAATCCTCGTTGTGACTAGTATCTACAAGACTGTACACACTGTTTACAAGTTTTCTTTCATTTTTTGACATTTTGATTGTGAAATCTTTTAGCACATTTATCTTGAATTGTGAAGATAATCCCATTTGGCTGTTGAGGCAATATAATACAGATACTAGTATATAGACATCTTAAAATGCTTTTTAAGTAGAAAGCCGTGATGTTGTTCTGTTCTGATAAAAATATCGAATATCCTGAAATACCGATATTCCAAGGTGAATTTAATGCTCCCGAAAATCGAGAATCATAAAAAATTCGGTTGCATGTTGTGTGGGTTTGTACGTTAAAAAATAACAAAACACCGAAGTTACTGTTAATTTATTTTCTGCAGATGCGCATTTCGACAACGGATGTCTCATCAACTTATGTCTCATCAGTGCAGATCAAACCAAAACATTTGGAAGTTTATTAAACAAAAAACGTGTTAAAGTTGATAGAAAACAAATACTAGTAACCAAAATCATCTAAATAGAAAAGCCAATATAGAGCTAAGGTCAGAGCTATGCCTGAGGGAGGTAATCCTTAGTTTTAAACAAAATTTTGCAAAATTTAGATATTATAAGTTTAAAATTTTGGGTTTGAATGGTAATTGGAGGGTCTATAATATTCAAGGAATGTGTTTTTCATACTAGATATAACCTTGCAATCCAGACGTAACATATTATACATGTGTAAAATTGGGTCGATTCGCACACGTCTGTTTTGCTCTTGACGACTTAAATTGTTAAACCATTTAAGAAGTTTTATAGATGATATTATCATTTGATATGAAAATACGATTTGACCTGAAAACAGCTGATTACTAAGGGTATTTCTCATCCTCGTTTTTACGGAAATGTTGTAAAAATGCCAAAAAACTGATAAAAATCCAGAAAAGCTAGAACGTAACTTAATTTCTTTACTCAATAGGTGATATTGACAGGATATTCTGCAAGAATCCATTAGATTGGCTTTGAGATCCAGTGACCTGAAGATATTACAGGTATACTGGCCTCTCACTGATACTGCCTATGTCTACTGAAATATACGATGAATCTTTGACACACTTTGACACAGAGTTTTGAGTTTGATCTTTTTTCCGTAATGCGACAGTGTTTTAACATCAGACTATACTCCTTGAGCTAGCCAGCAGCTTAGAGGTAAGCACTCCTTGACCTTTTTTTCAAAATTCCTTTTCCTTTTTTAACATTATTGTCATGGAGTTAGTAATCTACCTGTTTTTATTTGATTGATTGTTGCTTGTCTATCACACTATAGGGAAAGGGGATAGAGGTATCCATACACTATTGTAACCATACCACCGGCTTTTCCTAGTGCCTGTACCAAGTCTGGATATTCTGAGTTCCGTCTGTCTTTGTATTGATGTGTTGCTAGTGTAGTTTCCAGGTGAATTGTGACATGTGATTGTGATTTTGGCCATTGTAAGCGTCTCCTATTATCTTTTTTCTTGCTATATAAAAAATAACTTGAACAAGGTATAATTTTTGGTAAATCTTATGGCTTTCATATAATGCGTATCCCTTTTGGTGAGACGTCTTTATTGGAATTAGAATATTTGATGATGTGACTTTGACCTTGCTATATGTCCTCTTGATATTGGCTGTAATAGTGAAAGACCCTTCAATAGGCATCATAATATTTTACCTTGAAAGTTTGATCTGGGTATATGATCGTCGTGATTAGGATGGTAAGAAATTGTGCTTTCATGTGTTACAGGTATGTTCTTTATAGCAAGGTTTTTTTTAACTTAATTCAAAGTTATAAAATGAGTTAAAAATATAAACATTTATTGATCTCTTTAAGGCGCATAAGCTAAAGTCACACTAAGTTTCAAATTGTTAGATTTCGATTGCTGCTATACCAGTGTTATACAAACACATCTTGTTTATTTAATTCTTTGAAATTGTCCAGAACTAAACTTTATGGGCAGAGGTGCCACGAAACTGTTATCATTTTATTATTATTATTATTATCATGAATGATTTACATGCATGAACTGACATTAACTTTTTCTTTAATACACTCTGTAAAGTTTTGAATTTGACATATATTTTTGTTTGACGTTTGAATGGCTGCGCTTTATGTTTAAACATTGCAAATTCCGGTTTTTCTTTAAAAGGTAAAGTAAAAAAAGGCATTTCAATCTACTTTATGTTGCTTATGATATGAAAAAAGGTGTTTTTTCCTTTTGATATATATATTTTTATTTTGTCTGACAAATTTACATAAATGCCATAGTTTAATTGTTTCCTGCAATTTAATTTCAGTTTCCTCTTCATAAGGAATCACGTGACTATATGTCACGAAGTCAATTATTTAATTCCGCCAACGTTTGTCTCTTTAAGTAAGTACAAATTGTCTTTTGAAACAACAAAATTTACCGAAATTATAACTATATTAAAGACAAAATTTCGTACAAAATTGTTCTTTTACCATGGGAACAAACTTATAGATTTTAGTTCATAAAGTTCAGTGTTATTGATAGAGGATATTGTCAGTCCAGGCTCATCAACACTACATGGTCATGTCCAATATGTAGATCAGAGCAACAATACATGGTCATGTCCAATATATAGATATATCATTGATTATCAGAGCAACAATACGTGGTGATGTCCAATATATAGATATATCATTGATTATCAGAGTAACAATACATGGTGATGTCCAATACGTAGATATCATTGATTATCAGAACAACAATACATGGTGATGTCCAATATGTAGATATATCACTGATTGTCAGAGCAACAATACATGGTGATGTCAAATATATAGATATATCATTGATTATCAGAGCAACAATACATGGTGATGTCCAATATATAGATATATCATTGATTATCAGAGCAACAATACATGGTGATGTCCAATATGTAGATATATCATTGATTATCAGAGCAACAATACATGGTGATGTCCAATATGTAGATATATCATTGATTATCAGAGCATCAATACATGGTCTTGTCCAATATGTAGATATATCATTGATTATCAGAGCAACAATACACAGTCTTGTCCAATATGTAGATATATCATTGATTATCAGAGCAACAATGCATGGTCTTGTCCAATATGTAGATATATCATTGATTATCAGAGCAACAAAACAAGGTCTTGTCCAATATATAGATATATCATTGATTATCAGAGCAACAATACATGGTGATGTCCAATATGTAGATATATCATTGATTATCAGAGCAACAATACATGGTCTTGTCCAATATGTAGATATATCATTGATTATCAGAGCAACAACACACGGTGATGTCCAATATATAGATATATTATTGATTATAATAGCAACAATACATAAATATTAAATATTTAATATACTTTTTCAAGGTATTTTATAAAAAAAGTTGCCTTCCTACCATTTGGTTAATATTTGATACAGATTCATTACCAGAGTCTATATGGAGTTTACTCAATGGAGTTCAATTGTAAAGACATGCTTTTTTAAGAGACATTTTGGATATGTTTGTCTCTACTTTTTTACATATTTTACTTCTTTAGATATATGTTTTTTTATTGTGTCGCCTGCTGTAAGCAGAGTCGACACATAGGGTTCACTATCCATCGTCTTACGTCGTCGTCCTGCGTCGTCGTCGTCCTGCGTCGTCTGTCGGTTTTTTGAATCCGCAACTCCTTCCAAACTACTAGTCCGATTCCAACCAAACTTTCGGGATATGTTGTTCACTTAGTGTAGTTGTGCACCTGATACTTGGAATTTTGATTTTACATATTTTAGAGGTTCAGGGGGCCAAAATTGCTCATTTGTGAGTCTGTTGGTTTTGAATCCGCAACTCCTTCAAAACTACTTGTCCAATTCTAACCAAACTTTCAGGATATGTTGTTCACCTGGTGTGGATGCGCACCTGATACATAGAATTTTGATTTTACATATTTTAGAGGTTCAAGGAGCCAAAATTGCTCATTTGTTATTCTGGTTAGTTAATCCTCAACTCCTTCACAGCAATAAGTCAGATTCCAACCAAACATTCAGGATATGTTTTTCACCTGGTGTAGATGCGCACCTAATACTTAGAATTTTGATTTTACATACTTTAGAGGTTCACGGAGCTAAAATTGCTCATTTGTTATTCTGGTAAGTTAATTCTCAACTCCATCACAGCTATAAGTCAGATTCCAACCAAACTTGCATGATATGTTGTTCACCTGATGTTGTTCTGCATCTGATACATTATATTTTGGTTTTACATATTTAAGAGGTTCACTGAGCCAAAATAGCTCATTTGTTAATTTAGTTCGTTAATTTGGTACTTTTTCAAAACCAGAAGTCATATTCCAACCAACCTTTCAGAATTTGTTGATCACTTGATTTAATTGTGCACCTGATACTTACAGACTTTAGAGGTTCACTTGGCCAAAACTGGCTCTTCTGTAGTGCTGGCGACACAAGTGTTCCATGGAACACCCATCAAATTTTTCCAGTGTGATTGTTTGTTCGTTGGGTTCCTTTTCCGGTGTTGGTTTCCAATTTCTTTGCCAGCTTTCTAAGAAACAACTTTTTGAATGTTCTTTTCAATGTTCATTTCCCCTCCGTGAAGCAGATCGTACCCACCCTTCCGAAGCACCCGAGGATACATCTAGTTTTAGTCGGGTTTCCCACTGTTAGTGCTTTAGTTTTGTGGCGATTTTGTACTTGACTTGTTTTGACTTTGTCATGCTGTTTTAATTTGTGTTGGATATGAATATGGATATGTTTTTAGATTTTTAATTTTTCCACTTTTTGTTTCTTTATTCGTTCACGGATTTTTCGGAAAAGTGGATCTAGAGCATCATCATCTGAAAATACATTCAAGGCAACAAATTAAATACCTTTAATGGATATATACATCAGTTACCTAAAAACACATCCTAACCATCAAATTAATATATACATTGGTTACGTATGTTGTTCATCAAATATTCATGTTACATCGGGGGAGGAAGAAAGATATTCCCAGGTAATCAATCTTTTTGTTTAATTAGGTTGTGATAACCTTTATTGATATTCAATGGTAACGTAATGGGACATTAACAAAGAAAATGATCGATATTTGGAATAGTCGGTTAAGAATAATATATTAACTGTATTTGGGAAAGTGATAGCTAATGCTGTACCATAGAGGAATTTACTAACAATGAGGGGATAAGGAGTAAATGCAAAAGAGACAAAGTCTCTACAACTACATGGTAAAACTTAGCAATTGAACATTGCTTTTATTGTTGTTCTTTATCTTGAAGTCGCCATGAGGCCTTCAACAATGAGCTGTTCTCATACCTCATAGTAAGTTCAAGACGGCCCCTAGCACCAGTTAGAGTGGAGTCGAGTAACGCTACATCAAAAGTCTGTTTGTCTAACCAACAAACTGTCAGATTAAATCATCATCGTGATGGCTGTTATGCTTATAGCTAATGGACTTTTTCATAGGTTTTCTGATTATCTAATTTTTTGAGCTTCTCTTCAATAATAGTGTCTGGCCTGTCTAAATATCATCCAAGGTGGTTAACTGCAAGGAACATGGTTGGACATGTAACCTAGCTGCAGGTGTAACAGCTGCCCAAGGTCCATTTTTAAGCCTTGCGAAATAGCGATTTTTTTTCACCAACTGCGATCCAGGCTTTCTATTGCTTAGTTTAGAACATCTCGACTTCTTTTATGAGAAGAAACTGCACTAACGTTGGTGTAATATCCTAATACCTAGTGAAGATTGTATTTGTCTATTATACAAAGTAAAAATATTGGAAACGAATGTCAATTTGTATTTTCATTGTATTTTCATGAAAAAAAAAAGAAAAAAAAAATGATTTGCTTAAGAAATAAATAAGCCAAATAGCTATAAAGTCCACCCTTATCACATTAAATCTGGAGATCTTTTCAATCTGCAATACAGAAATTATCAATCTTATTATAACAACTGTTTCATTTGTCTTAGTGCATGTCATTGTCTGTTTTCTGTTGTAAACCGGTGTCATTGTGCCTTATAAAATGACTGAATACCGAAGGTACTGTAAATTTAGTTTCTGCATATGCGCATTTCGACAACTTATGTCTCTTCAGTGCAGATTAAACCTAAATTTTTTGGAAGACCATAAATTCAAAGATGTTTAAAAACTAACCAATATGATCTAATCGGCTAAGGGCAGAGCTTTGCATGAGGGAGATAAAACTTAGTATTCAACAAAATTTACAAAAAATTAGATATTGATAGAGTTGGCTTTCGGGTCAGCACCGAAGTACTGACATCTGGGCGGGTGAATACCCTCGGGGACTAAAAGTCCACCAGCAGAGGCATCGGCCAAGTGGTAACAGACATGACTAAATACCGAAGTTACTGTGAATTTAGTTTCTGACATTTTATTTATTTTTCCACCCCTAGTTCTTTCTGTCCTGTTTCAAAGTTAATGTAATTTAACGATGACATCTGTTAAATATGCATATACTTGTCTTAGCGTCTTGTGCATCAATTAAACAGATTGTACCTTGCCACCAAGTTTACCTATACAGGTTACAATTAATTAGCAAAAATGTTTTGACAATTTCCGTTAATACAAAAAATGAACATGCATAAGAGTTCCGTCTTGACCTTACTATGAGGTATGAGCATAGCTCATTTTTGAAGTGCTCGTAGTGACTTCAAGATAAAGTTCAACCAATAAAGCATTGTTCCGTTGCTTTGTTCAATCATGTATTTGTAGAGAAATTGTCTCATATGCATTTATTTCATGTCATTTCATTGTTCATAAACCAAAATTAAAACAACATCACAAGTACCGGAGAAATAAATGTGTCAAAATACAATTTTTTGTCTGAATCAAGTTATTTACACGGTATGATATTATTTTAACTACTCTTATGTATGCAATTCACTTAGTCTTCTAATCATATTACCAAATCTGCATAACCCACACAATGTGTTCAATGAAATTTGGGTTTGTCGTAGGTTGGTATCACCATACTCAAAAAATAATTTCTGAATTGCAACACTTTCATTGAAAAGTGATTTATTTCCGGTACACAAATTGAAAACGGACATTGCGTCATGGAATGGATACTAGTAAACAAAAGACGAGTTTGATTAAGAGTAAGCAAGGTATAGCACTAGTTTTACTCAAATATGGATTCCAGGGAGAAACTTATGGGGAAATACACATTTCTATTCTAAGAAATGGTACTTTTTGTCAGGAAATACTGTTCACCCATAGACTGTCCGTTAACACCTCACTGTGGACGACACTTTGGGCTACTAGAACTCGTGTAACTTGTTAGCACGTTAAAGAAATGATTGAAATTAAACTTAGAGATGTATTAATGTTAATTTTCGTCGATTAATTGTTGAGATGTGTACAGAAGAAGGAACTCTTTCATTAGAAATGCCTTCTTTTTCCTTCCATACATCCATCATTGTTTTTCTTACTTGCTAGTATATGGTTTCGTTAACTATAAACAAGTTAATTGGGAAAGGGATATCAGTACTAAATTAAAAATCACGCACTTTGACTATTTGTTTAAAATCATGCTTAACGACGGGAATGTAATTTGAAACCAGACAAACAAAACAATAAAAGAAAATAACTTTTTTTTTAACAGACCAAAGTCAATATAATTAGAAATTAGTTACAACGCTGGAAAGTCTGGTAATCGGCGTAAGCAGAACACTTTGTTCTGGAAACAAATGGGTGAGGATAATTTCTGTTTATGATGGAGCAGACTTCAAATACTCAGTTAGAGTAATAAATCAAAATAATCTTTTTCATGCTGTGGTATCAAATAGTTTCTCAATTGGAAACCCGTATGTTTATGGCAATAGACAGGGTATAGATTTCGCAAAAAAAAAAATCATAACAAAATCTCTCTTAAATTCTGAATTTATTCATGACAAAGATTCAAGTTCTCTTTTTATATTATTTCGTTTGTTTCAGGACTTCAGATTTAATTTACAGTATATCCCAATCAATTAGAGTTTAACTACATAGAAAATACATTCAGAACTGACGTTTTTCTGCTTGAAAAGAGAACATTTTGAATGCTTGAGGAGATTTGCTATAATTTCTGAAACGTATGAGTTTGAAAGGTGTTTGTGTGTTTGTATATCTACGTAGAAGTCTTTTAAACAGATCTGGTAAAAATGGTCTTCTCTGTGAGATGTTTGTTCATCATTCGTCTATTGTCTTAACTCCTAAATGGTTTATTGCCAGATAATCTCACTAACTTACAATATCTAAATTTCAGAAAATGTTGTTTAAAACTAAGGCGTATCTCACTCGTGCATAGCTCTGTCCTTAACTGATCTTGGCTTCGTAAAACGAACACGGATGCTTACGAATAAAACACATTTACAATGAACTGCGATTTCTTTCGATGAGTTGCGAGTATGAATTTAACAAGAATGAATGCGATACAGCTACGATGAAAATTTACGAATCACTACGAATAAACGCGAGCAACATATGAATGCATATGAGTTATATAAGAATTCTCACAAATTATTGCGATTTGATCCGAGTTTTTACGGACAATTATCGAAATATTAATGGTAACGTAACGAATATTTGAGATTTTACAAACGACAATAATTTTTCTTTGGGGGTTACATTTACTAATATTAATTGTAAGACTATATAACCTCATTCAGCCTTAAAATGTACATTTAACGAGACGAGACATGTGCTTCTATGAGGAAACTTAATATTGTTCAAAACATTCTTCGTCATTTTCTTCCACAGGCGCAGAGGAAGAAAAAGAGAAAATTGACATAATCCTACTTTTAGACGGGGACACGACTAAGACTGGAGTGCCGACCCAATTTTACTATCACACCGTTAAAATTCTTTAAATACTCGCAATTATTTTGAATACACTCTCAAAGTAGTATTTAGTAAAGTAGCTGCATATGATCGTGTGAATGCGTTTTTATCCGTAAATCAATCGCAAAACGACCGTAAAATACTCGCAATTATTCGTAGATTAATTGCAATACATGCATGTGAGGAATAAAATAGTCGACGATTTATTTTTTAGTACTTAATTAAGTACAGTATTATAACAATTTTACTACAGTGAAATCCTTCAAAAACAGATCAGTTTGTGTAAAATTATCTATTAAATAAAGGGCTTTAAATATGAAAAAGAAAGGAAATGGGGTAAATTGTATATGTCAAGTATCATTGCAAAGAAAACGCCTTTTATTTGATCTAATGAGTTTGGTCAATGCAGATTTTATTTTTGAGCGCGGATAAACGGCATAATACCACCATAATCAAAAAGATGTGTCCATTTTATACCACTTCCTGTTTTTGGGCCTTTAGTGAATTGCGCTGCTAACTAGCCTACACAACTTGTTCATTTTCGAGCTGTCAATGTTTATTTAGAATTCACTGTAGACATCTTGGAACTGAAATATAAGGAAGATGGAAATCAAACTTCCAATGTACTACATGTGTGCTATTTAATGCTACATGTACCCAGTGAGGACCTCAAAAAGTTTTGATTTGTATTTCATTATTCTTAAGGTGTAGAACTGTTCGATGATACAAACACGAACAAGATAAAAGTTTAATATAATTTTTATAAATAAACAATGAAAGGATATGGAGTAAATGCACATGAGATAAAGTCTCTACAAATACACGGTAAAAAAAAGCAAAGAAACATCGCTTTTATTGTTGTTCTTCAATTTAAGTCACGATAAGGCCTTCAGTAGTGATTTCTGTTCATACTTTCTAAAGTTTAAAATGGCCCCTGTTGACGGTTGAAATTACACACCGTTCTAGAAACTGAAGAGTTGTGGGTACAGTGGTAGTAATTAAAATTTTGCTGTATGAACAAACGATTTTCAACCAAAGACGTTACGTTATTTCTACGTTCTTACCCAGTCAGAATAGATTTAGTTTCAAAAAAGGCGAATTGCTAGATGACAAACACACTATATCGTCTACCCACAATGATTTAGTTTCTGAAAAGGCGAATTGCTAGATGACAAACAACGCTATATCTTCTACCCACAATGATTTAGTTTCTGAAAAGG
>MJUU01055266.1:150613-162706 GCA_002080025.1 Modiolus philippinarum | reverse complement strand
AGATGACAAACAACGCTATATCTTCTACCCACAATGATTGAGTTTCTGAAAAGGCGAATAGCGACAAACAACGCTATATCTTCTACCCACAATGATTTAGTTTCTGAAAAGGCGAATTGCTAGATGACAAACAGCACTATATCTTCTACCCACAATGATTTAGTTTCTGAAAAGGCGAATTGCTAGATGACAAACAACGCTATATCTTCTACCCACAATGATTTAGTTTCTGAAAGGCGAATTGCTAGATGACAAACAACGCTATATCTTCTACTCACAATGATTTAGTTTCTGAAAAGGCGAATTGCTAGATGACAAACAACGCTATATCTTCTACCCACAATGATTGAGTTTCTGAAAAGGCGAATAGCTAGATGACAAACAACGCTATATCTTCTACCCACAATGAT
Source organism: Modiolus philippinarum (assembly GCA_002080025.1). NCBI lineage: Eukaryota > Metazoa > Mollusca > Bivalvia > Mytilida > Modiolidae > Modiolus > Modiolus philippinarum. The sequence goes on along the minus strand of MJUU01055266.1, from coordinate 162,296 downwards.
TAAGTTTCTGAAAAGGCGAATAGCTAGATGACAAACAACACTATATCTTCTACCCACAATGATTTAGTTTCTGAAAAGGCGAATTGCGAGATGACAAACAACGCTATATCTTCTACCCACAATGATTTAGTTTCTGAAAAGGCGAATTGCTAGATGACAAACAACGCTATATCTTCTACCCACAATGATTTACTTTCTGAAAAGGCGAATTGCTAGATGACAAACAACGCTATATCTATGTTGTTTTACTTATGGAGTAGGGATCAACAACAAACATTAAATTAACTGACAAAGTGTTCTTACAGCCACTGCCATCATTGTCACTGCTGCAGGGAATTCTAACCATACATAACCGAATTTAAAGAAATGCTAAAGTACATTTGTTTACTTCTAAACATGTATCTGTAAAAAGCTATATAACAATACAATCTGTAAGCTTTAGATATTGTAACCTTTATTTAGGCAAACACTGAAATAATGATTTCCAATACATAACTTGATTTGTAACCTATCTCCGACACCCATTATGGCAGTATCATATGTCATCCAAAACCACCGACGCAATTATTTCCAGGAACTGAACACTAAAATAGATCTAAATGTTTCTAATGATAGCGCAAAACTCCATTTTTATCTCGTAATGGAAAAATATACTGATTGTAAATAAAATATTTATATACAATACAAAACGTCCCACAATAAACTATTAAGCTATTACATTATGTGTCGTTGATTGTTGCCGGTTTTCCATTTTTGGAAACATAACTTAATTGTCGAATAAGAATTGCACATTTCTTGATAAGCATTCTTTGATGCAGCAGACTAACAAGAGGATACTAAATGTAGTTTAAATCGTGTTTGGATGCAAACACAAAAAGCCTCCTAAACAAACTCCATATTGGAATTCTAAGTCTAAACATACGATCTACATATACAGTGAAACTCTCTGTGAATGTACATTTTATTTCCCCAAATTTCTTTGGTTTTAATAGCAACAGCCTAGTCTAGAAATATAAGTGACAACAAAAGTCCGAATCGATCAAAGGGAGAGACCAGTAAGGAAAATCCATATAACATTCGACTGAATCAGGGAAACACAATCCAACACAGAACATTTTTGGCAAGCCGTCATATAATGTTTCAAACTTTCTATACAGCCTTCCTGTAAAATTTCATGCAGTTCTGATAAGTACTTTGAATTTCTTTAGCCTTTGTTTAAATTGCGAGAGTAGAAATGACTTCTTCACTTGCTATAGAATTCGATTTAAGCTCTTATAACTTTCCGCTTTTTCGTTTCCTTCACAGATGCTATTTTGATAATTTAAAAATTAGCTATTCAAGTGCAACCATCCAATTCTGTACACATTAAAATTTCCGGCCTTTTCCCTTTCAATGGTTGAAAATTTAAAAAAAAAAATCAAATGGCACCTATGAAGTTTTATAAGAATTGGAGCACTGGTATCCTTGAAATTTGGTCGGACAGACCCGGGAAGAAAACAGTAAAAAGAATATTATAATTACACAGTGAAACAATATAATAACAAAAATCAATGAAGATAAGACTTAATTGACGGAAAAACAAATCTTCAGGTATATCTAATGATCCTTTGAAAAGGGTATGAAACGGTAATTCCGTAAATAAACAAATGAAGGGATATGGAGTAAATGTACATGGGACAAAATCCCTATAAATACGTAGTAAGATTAATTAAATGGAACAACGCTTTGATGAAACGGTAATTCCGTAAAGTTCACAAAACGCAAGCTGTCGAATGATACGTAGGCTATCATTAAATTACATTGAGGTAATAAGGAAATTACCAAACATAATTAATTATCAAGAGCCAAAGTCCAACAGGCAAAGAGTTAAAGCACGTGAAAACCCATCGGAAAAATTTTTACATGTTTAACTTCTGTCTAGAGAATCAAAATCGTATACCATGGCGAAGTTTGAGGGTAACATAATTCTAGTAGGAAGCGATAGAGAGGGTAAAGCATTTTGGTCATCTTGAATCTTGATAAGAAAAGCCTTTTATGGAAAACGCATTTATATTTTAGATATAATGTGCCGAATCCTATGAAATAACATCTTTTACATATACATTAATTTGTATCATGTCCAGTATATAATGCATAGACATGAAGATATTCTTCATTGTTCCTTTAGGAATTTGTGTAATTTGCCAGTTTTATTGATAATAAGGCATAAAATGTACTACATACGTGATCGTTAAAGGTCAACCTACCATAAATTCTATAACAAAACAATAGACAAATAGGAATCAAGTATTTTATATTAATTCAATGAAAAAATAAAATCAAACATTGTCTATTATTTTGAAAATCTTTCTCAGGTACAAGTTATGTTCAATACTTTTGTTTTGAACACCTTCGTCCGTACTATATGACCATATTTATTGCATACAGCCGTCCTATCACGTTACGATCTAGAAAATTCGATAATATTCTCTTGCAAGGGATATGTTTGGGTACTATCAACATTCACGTTTTATGGAGCTTCCTTCTTTCTGTTCCTTCATTTATTAAAAAAAACTTCAAATGTCAAAACTGAATTTGATGCAGTTTTTTTTCCATCAAAGAAGGGAAAATGACAATGTTTTAGCACCAGTTTTCATTTTGGTATTTTAGTTAGTAGATGTTATTGGTGGTGTTTCATTTCTACTTTAAAATTTCATTTGCAGAAGGCCAGTCTATTTGAGGCATCTTCATATCATTTATTTCAATTCCAAAAGGAGATTCAGAAAAAAAAATACAGAAGTTTAGAACATGGATTAAATATGATTCCCTAAAACGACTTCCATTAATTAGGAAAAACAAATATACACCTGGCCAAAGTGAGCTGTAGCCTATATAATTGTCGTCAACCACGTTCGATGAACTAGTTAAGGCTATCAATACCAATAGTTTATGACGCAAAATGAGAGAGCAATAACAACAATTACGAACATATTGTGTCTCGTACGAAATCTCTATAGCACATATTGTATTTCACGCGTCATAATAGACGTCTACAATATTGATAGTTCATCATGTGAAAATTGATTCAAAACACATGTAATCCATTTCAACAATAAAATATTGAGAAAATATAATATCGAACAAACATATATAATATGTAATGAAGGGTATACCTGAAGTGTCCTGTGCAATGTTCTCTCTATATGGTAGTGCGTTTGTTCCATGCTGCTGGCTTTAGATTTGAAAGGTATGAAAAATGAAATTGTGATTTTTTTCTGACTGATACAGCTATTGTCTTATTATTTTTGACTAAAAACAAGGACTTTCTGTTAATTTCTAGTAATCATCTGATAGAGGTTTACTAGAAATAACCAGAAAGTATTTTAAGTTTAAAAAAATCCCTTTAGCGGTTTATTTTGCACAACAGGTTGCGATTTCAAAACTTAGGGTACCAAATAATGAACAGTAGAATGAAAATGTACCATAACAATATAAAATGAATTACAGAAAATATGCGAGAGTAAAACAATTTCAAATAAAAAAGTCACTAGCGCTAAGAAATGGTGTAAATGAGAAGATACCTGTCACCTAAACATCTAAGTAGAAAGTAACAAAGTTACATGGAAGGAAAAGGAGTATATGCACATTAGACAAAGTCTCTACAAATACATGGTAAAACCAAGCAATGGAACAACGCTTTCGTTTTTGTTCTTTATCTTGAAGTCACAACGAGGCCTTCAATAATGATGCTATTAGTGATGATATGGGCCTTAGCCATAAGATATAAATATATTTGCAGTTTCAGCTCCATCCTTTTGAGCAAACATTTCTCATGATCTACAGTCCAAAATATCAGAAAAATCATTTATCATCTTATTAATTATTGTAGCTCCATTTAAGGGTTAAATATAGCCCTTATATTTTGCTCTTACTGTAAAAAGCTTAATAAACATCATTACACCAGTACAAGTAATCCTTAAACCAGTACAAGTAATTAATCATCTCCTAAAATGTTAGGGATAATTTAATCCTTTATTTAATTTAGAATTTAAAGGTTTTGCGTACACGTGGCACCTGCCATAGATATTGCTGAAATTCTTTTTGGGGTTCCTATATTCTTACCTGCCATAATAACTGTTGAAATCGTTTTTGGGTTCCTATACACATACCTGCCATAATAATTGTTGAATTCGTTTTTGGGTTCCTATACATATACCTGCCATTATAATTGCTGAAATCGTTTTGGGTTCCTATACATATACCTGCCATAGTAATTGCTGAAATCGTTTTTTGGGTTCCTATGCATTTACTTGCCATAGTAATTGCTGAAATCGTTTTTGGGTTCCTGTACATTTACCTTCCAAAGTAATTGTTGAATTCGTTTTTGGGTTCCTATACATATACCTGCCATAGTAAATTCTGAAATTGTTTTTGGGTTTCTATACACACACCTGCCATAGTAATTGCTGAAATCGTTTTTTGGTTCCTATACATATGCCTTCCATAGTAATTGTTAAAATCGTTTTTGGGTTCCTATACATATATCTGCCATAGTAAATGCTGAAATCGTTCTTGGGTTCCTATACACATACCTGCCATAGTAATTGCTGAAATCGTTTTTGGGTTCTTATACATGTGCCTTCCATAATAATTGTTGAAATCGTTTTTGGGTTCCTATACATATACCTGCCATAGTAATTGCTGAAACTGTTTTTGAATTCCTATACATATGCCTTCCATAGTAATTGTTGAAATCATTTTGGGGTTCCTATGCATATACCTGCCATCGTAATTGCTGAAATCGTTTTGGGGTTCCTATACATATACCTGACATAGTAAATGCTGAAATCGTTTTTGGGTTCCTATACATATACCTGCCATAGTAGGTGCTGAAATCGTTTTTGAGGTTCCTATACATATACCTGCCATAGTAATTGCTGAAATCGTTTTTGGGTTCCTATACATATGCCTTCCATAGTAATTGTTAAAATTGTTTTTGGGTTCCTATACATATACCCTACATAGTAATTGTTGAATTCGTTTTTGGGTTTCTATACATATACCTGTCATAGTAATTGCTGAAATCGTTTTTGGGTTCTTATACATATGCCTTCAATAGTAATTGTTGAAATCATTTTTGGGTTTCTATACATATACCTGTCATAGTAATTGCTGAAATCGTTTTTGGGTTCTTATACATATACCTTCCATAGTAATTGTTGAAATCGTTTTGGGGTTCCTATAAATATACCTGACATAGCAAATGCTGAAATCGTTTTTGGGTTCCTATACACATACCTGCCATAGTAGATGCTGAAATCCTTTTTGGGTTCCTATACATATACCTGCCATAGTAATTGCTGAAATTGTTTTTGGGTCCCTATACATATACCTGACATAGTTATTGCTGAAATCGTTTTTGGGTTCCTTTACATATACCTGCCATAGTAGATGCTGAAATCGTTTTTGGGTTCCTATACATATGCCTTCCATAGTAATTGTTAAAATTGTTTTTGGGTTTCTATACATATACCCTACGTAGTAATTGTTGAATTCGTTTTTGGGTTTCTATACATATACCTGTCATAATAATTGCTGAAATCGTTTTTGGGTTCCTATACATATGCCTCCCATATTAATTGTTGAAATCGTTTTTGGGTTCGCCATAGTAATTGTTGAAATCGATTTCTGAGATTCTATACGAAAAAAAATACAATATGTTTTTCGTCAATAAAATTGTCATATAGGAACAATTATAAATGTATACTTCGATTTCATGAGTATTTTGTTTTTATGTGGTATATATTTATTTCAACAGATCAAGAATGCAATCACTTCGTCTCACTGGTATTTGAGGAGATCGTTTCCGCCTTCAATTACATATCTCGAAAGTCCCTTATTATGCTTTTACTGTCGCCGAAATCGATCTTGGGGTTCACGTATATAACTTGTCATACTTTTCATCTAAAATCTTTTTGGGTTTACCTATGTTAAACGGACCATACTAATAATTTTTTAGATAGCCATGCATTTTTTGACAAAATTATTAAATTCTAGAAATAACCTGAAAGTAGTTTAAGTTACAAAAATCCTTTGAGTGGATTATTTTGCACACCAGGTGCGATTTCAAACTTAGGGCACCAAATAATGAAAAACGGTTTCATTGTTGTTCTTTATCTTGAATTCACCATAAACCTTCAACAATGATAATATTAATGATAATATGGGTCTTAGTACAAAACGTAATAAAATATTTTTCAATCTTGGATCGCCAAAATCTCCATAAATTCATTAATCATCTTATCAATTATTGTAGCTCTATTTAAGGGTTAAATGTACCCCTTATATTTTGTTCCTACTGTACAAAAGTTAATTTAGAATTTTAAAAGTTTCACGTATATACTTCGTTTTGAATTTTTTCTATATATACCTGTCATGCCTTTTTTTAAATTGTGGATTTCCTGTGTTTGGGTTCGAGTGCAGCTGATGAGGAATCAATTTCCTAAATGGCCATACAGATCAATTGCAGTTTGAGTATACATATGTGTTATGGTTTCATGTTTATTTACTCCATATCCTTTCGTAAAATATTTGTTGAAATCATTTTTTTGGTTCACGTATATTGCCTGCCATACTAATTATGTTAACTTGAAATCGTTCTTGGTGTTCACGTACTCAAAGTATATAACTTGTCATTCTTTTCATCATTTTTGGTTAACACATATTATACGAGCCATACTAAGCCACGCAATATTTGACAAAATTCATTTTTAGCTCACCTGGCCGAAAAGGCCATGTGAGCTTTTGCCATCACTATGCGTCCGTCGTCCGTCGTCCGTCTGTCTGTCTGTCCGTCTGTCAACAATTTCAAAAATCTTCTCCTCTGAAACCACTGGGCCAAATGTTACCAAACTTGGTCTGAATCATCATCAGGGTATGGCTTCTCAAACTGATGTTCAATTTGTCCCTCTGTCGAACAACATGGCCGTCATTGCTAAAAATAGAACATGGGGGTAAATTATAGTTTTTGGCTAATAACCGTCACAGATATCAAAAATCTGACATGGGGTAAAAATGATCAGCATGATTATATATATATCCACTGTGCAATTTTGAAGAAAATCTGAAAACCCATCTCGGAGCCCTTTTTTCGTAAATTTTTCAAAATTTTTGCATTTTTTATTTTTTATTTCAAAAAAAGTAACAGATAGAGGTCAAGTGTAAATTACAAAAATGTTCAGCATATCAAGATCTACCCACCCTGAAATTTTGAAGAAAATCCATAAACCCTTGTAGGAGTTATTGCCCTTTTTTTCACCGAATTTATAAAATTTTCTTATTTTTCATCTCTTATTTCCAAAACTATAGAAGATGAAGGTTAAGTGTAAATTGATGAAATGTTTGCCATGCTGTGGTGACTTCAAAACTGATGTTGAAAATTGTTCCTTGACCACCATTTTCAAAATGGCCGCCAAAAAAGGCGGGAAAACTCAACATTGTCCGATTTCAATAGAATTTGGTTTCCAAATAGATATTGATCTTGCGACTTCAAAACCGTTGTTGAAAATTGTTTGTTAACCGCCGTTTTTTTTTAAAATGGCCGCCAAAAAAGGCGGGAAAAATTCAACATTGTCTGATTTCAATGAAATTTGGTTTCCAAATAGATATTGATGTTGCGACTTCAAAACCGTTGTTGAAAATTGTTTGTTGACCGCCATTTTCAAAATGGCCGCCAAAAAAGGCGGGAAATTTCAACATTGTCTGATTTCAATGTAATTTGGTTTCCAAATAGATATTGATGTTGCGACTTCAAAACTGGTGTTGAAAATTGTTCGTTGACCGCCATTTTCAAAATGGCCGCCAAAAATTGCGGGAAAATTCAACATTGTCCGATTTCAATGAAATTTGGCTTCCAAATAGATATTGATGTTGCGACTTCAAAACCGGTGTTAAAAATTGTTCGTTGACCGCCATTTTCAAAATGGCTGCCAAAAAAGGTGGGAAACACCAACATTGTCCGATTTCAATGACATTTGGTTTCCAAATTGGTCTTGATGTCGTTACTTCAAAACTGATGTTAAAAACTGTTCGTTGACCGCCATTTTTTAAATAGCAGCCAAAAAAGGCGGGAAAAATTCAACATTGTCCGATTTCAATGAAATTGATTTCCAAGTAGATATTGATGTTGCGACTTCAAAACCGATTTTGAATATTGTTTGTTGACTGCCATTTACAAAATGACATCTCGACTTCAAAACTGGTGTCGAAAGTGGTCCTTAGCAAGATCTTTTTTTGCCAAAAAAGCCCAACAAAGAAATATAGTAAAACATGATCAGACTTTAAAAACAGTTTAAGATATTGGAGGTGTTTGAGCTACGAAAGTTTGAGAAACTGAAGATCAACAGTATAACTTACAATGTTACCTTGATTGTGGCAACTGAAAGCCAGGTGAGCGATACATGCTCCTGGGAGCCTCTGGTTTTAAAAGCCGTTTATTTATATAGCAAAATATGAGTTTATATCATACAATTTTTAATGTTCATTACAAGTACGTGATCTCTTCATATCTTTTAGATGTTTAGTTTTATCTGCATAAACATCTCGTGTTGTAGGAATGTTCTACCTCCAAATATAGTATCCATAGTTAATACAAAGACATACTTGAAATATTGCTGAAGTTGGTGCGAAACACCAACAACCAATCAACCAATCAACCAATCAAAGTTTTTCGCTGTATCTGTCTGTCCGTCCATTACGCTTTTCTAATGACTAGAACACCTCCTACATTGTTGTATAGAATTGTTGCATAGAGTCTGTAGATGCCCTATAGAATTTTGATTCAGATGAAAAAACAATAGACCTAAAGGGTTCGAATTTTAAATCGTCCATGTGATTGAAAGTCGTCGCACGTTTTCAGACTTGTAGAATTATTGCATATAGTCTGTAGTGTGCAATACGTCTTTTTTGAATTTCAATTCCAGTTCCTACTTTGGTAAATTTCCTGATATTGTCAAAGAAAAACTTTTAAAAAAAGTTTTAACGTAAAAGCATGTATTTTCATAATATGTTTGGTGCAAGGCAAATATTTTGAACACTAAGACAAAAAAAGAAAGAAAGGAATAAATGGTTCCAATTTTGCAAATTTACTGACGGATATTTTGGGGCATTCTATCTGTCGACCATACTTTTTTAATATGTTTTAGTTAAAACAATCATTTCAATAAATGGATTGCAAAAAAGTTTTCATTCCAAGTATGGTAAATTTTCTGAAACTCTCAAAGACAGAGTAAGTAAGCATTTATACCTTTGGAATACGTGTAAGTGAAATAAACCGTTTCAATTAATTGGATTGCAAAAAATTAACCCTATTCGATAGATGTCCTCAAATAAAAAAAAAGTATATTTTAGAATTCTAACTATTTTTTGAATATACATTGTTTAAAATAATTGGATAGCATTAAACATTTGATTCTGAATGGTTTTAATTTTTTGAAAACTTGATGACAGGGTTTTTATAATTCCTTCTAACAACCCATACGGTTTGAATACATTCATTTAAGTGAAATAAATCGTTTAAATAATTGGATTAAAAAAAATCTTTGACTTATGCAGAAATAGTTGTAAAACTTGCAAAGTGCAGGAAAACAGCCTATAGTTATTGTTGAAACTGTTTTTGGGTGCAAATATAGTACTGCTATACTAACTGTAACTAATTATGCTTTTATTATTGCTAAAATCATTTTTGGGTCAACTATATTTTCTGTTCCAGATAACAACAGATTTTTTAAAGCTCAGATTGGTGATTCCTCTACCGCAGATGATATGTTCAACATGGCGGATGTCTTACAGGAAGCAGGAGAGGCTTACCGGTGCACCTGATCTCACCCATGGTTTTTATTGGGTCCGTGTTGTTCATTTTTTATATGTGAGTATGTCTTCATCTTTCTTTTCTGTGCTGCACTCATATCATGTCTTTGTTTCTTTGTATTGTATTGGATTACAAATTTTACACTGACGGTTTGGTTCATATGCTTCACATCTTGTGGGTTTGCATATTATATGGCATAGTAATTGTTGAAAATTTATTTGGGTTCACGTATATTACATACAATAGTAATTATACTATTATTTTTGCTAAAATCGTTCGGGGTGTATGTTTGTTTTTTGCCATGAGCATTATTGATTATATAAACCTAGTAGAATCTATTTTTCAAATTAATTTACACAATACCACCTCCACCAATCGTGACTTTATGATTTAAAATACATGAAAATTCAATTTGAAAAGAAATTGAAGATATATTAAAATCTAAGCAAATCCCCTGCGTTGGGTGTTTTTTCCAGTAGGCGAAATTAATTTGTAGCGTCATTGTAAAAGATTCCATTATGTCATGATATACGTAATTGCTATAAAACTAAGCATGATGTAAGCTGAAAGTATAGGAAATAATTATTACTCTTACAAAACCAGTAGAAGGATTATTTTTGGCCATGTCTTTGGACTTTCGTAAATACCATTCTTTTGTTCCTTCGGTCTTCTACTGCCGTTGTTTTATATACAGTAGACTTGAATCGGATAGTCATACTATTACTACACTGCCACACGAATGGTAATTGTGACAATTTATGGTTTAACATATTTAGGAATTTTTTTAGGGTTATATGGTTTATCAAATATGCACAATAACATAAATATGCAATGAATCAGACATATCAGTGTCAAACCAAAATTGTATATTTCCATATTTTGGGATAGAATTTTTTTAAGTATTTGCTGTTGCTCGACCTTAAGTGAGTATCTTTTGTAAAATATATAATTAAAGTCAGATTCATGTCGGTACCGGAATATTGGTTAAAGCTATATTTGCTAAGACATTGGGCATAAAATTAAACATAAAGTCACCTGCCTAAACTGTTTAGAAAGAAATATTTCTTTCTGTAAGAATATTTCTATGATATTTTAGAGATATAATATTAACATACACCTCATTTTTAAGTCAAAAATATTTTTTTGGACAAAATTAATGTTTATTAGTATATAAATAACCAACAAGCTTATGTCTAATTTCAGCCATAGAAATATAAGTTTTCTGAAATAACACACTAAACATGCCTTTTGTAGGAATATATATTTTTTCTGGGAAGCTTGACGTGGATGAAGATGTTCGATAGTTCTATAGTCGTGATTTGATTATTAAATCCAAGTGTAAGATTAATCCGGGTTGGTGTCATTTTGACCTATTGGTATCACGCCAACTACTACTTTCACACGTTAAAAGTAAGTGAGAATCGAACCGTCAGTCAAAAGAACGAACAATCCATGGACAATGGCAACATTGGAAACACTAAGAAACGAGGACACCACACGAGTACGGGACAAAAAGGAAAAATGAAGATACACATACAGATGAACAACACGGACCCAATAAAAACCGTTGGTCAGATCAGTTGTAATCATGTCCTGCTTCTTATATAAGACACCCGCAAGACACAAAAAATCATGTCTACCATCAGGTTTTGCAGTTAATATTTTGTTATCAATGTTCTTAGAATTTTCCTGAAATGGCAAAATTATGGTTGATGCCGCTGCTGGTGGACTGTAAGTCCTCGGAAGTATTCACCAGCCCAGTAGTCAGTACCTCGGTGCTGACCCGAAAGCCGATTCTATTTGGAACCTTGCAATATCTAAATTTTTGTAAATTTT
>MJUU01055266.1:124230-150487 GCA_002080025.1 Modiolus philippinarum | reverse complement strand
ATGCCTCTGCTTCCTCGAGGGTATTCACCAGCCCAGTAGTTAGTAATTAGATGCCGACCCGAAAGCTGATTCTATATGGAACTTTGCAATATCTAAATTTTTGTAAATTTTGTTGAAAACTAAGGAGTATTATTACCCTTGAAGATAAAATTTCAATGGGAAGCACCACCCTGTTTCAACCTTTAAATCTAAAAGCGCTATTGCTTATGGCTGTTTGTAATTTACGATTAGCAGTTAACCAGTACTATCCCTGATCATTGAATTTCCTTCAAAAGACAAGATTTTCCATATCAACTTTTCAGTCCCACAGCTTCAGATGTCAACTTCTTGGTTTTGCGTAGTCTTTGTTCCCGAAGATTATTTCCATGGGAACTTTTAACCACCATCACGTGGGAAAATGTGCAAATTGTAGCTTATCTTGACGCATCACGGTGTTTTCATGTTTAACGGCTTAGATGCTAACGTCTAATTATAGACAATTATTATAATCTTTATAAAATATGCCATTTACTTTCTGCTTTGTCATGTTTTTCAAGGTTGGTTTCCTTCTCCCCTGATTTCAGTTAAACACGTGTATAGTTTTTTAACATAGAAAATTATATTTTGAGGTGAGAAGTATTCAGTGATGTGTGAAATTTATAACCTTGCCTTTATAAAGAAAAAAATAAAGAAAGATAAAACAGAAAAGGTTCGTTTCAAATCACCGTATTAAGTTTTGAAACGAACAGATTTTTTTTTTAATTCTAGAGACAACTGGTTCCATGAAATGATAGGATAACGTTATAAACTTTTACCCTTCTCTGATTATGGAGATCGATACAGACTTAAAATGCAACAACTCGAGTTTTTAAGACTGCGACTGCTTATATCAGTTAAGAGCAGACAAAATCAAAACAATTAAAAAACCAAACAAACCAATAATAAGCTAGAAGCTAACATAGAAAAAAGTAAAGGACTTAATAGACACAACGCGTACTCAGGTAAATCAGTGTAAAGAGGAGATACTCATTATAAAAATCTCAGAAGATCAAACTATTGTGTTAATAGACAAGGAGACAAATTTCGGATGAAAGGCGACTGACAGTAAAACACACAGTTGAATAGACCTTGTTACTTATTTCCAGGCGGCGTGGGGGCAGCAACAAAGGTACGTCACTCCTGTCTGTTACTTTCTTCCAGGCGGCCTGGGGGCAGTAACAAAGGTATGTCACTCCTGTCTGTTACTTACTTCCAGGCGGCGTGGGGGCAGCAACAAAGGTACGTCACTCCTGTCTGTTACTGACCATCTTCTGGAGATTGTCCCATGTTTGTCCTAATTCTACTATCAAGTTATTTTTGGTCTCCTTCACTTCCTCCTTAATACCTCTGGCGCCCAGAAGATCAGTTTCTGCCGGGCCCTGCTGATCTTTCCTCAGGACATGTCCAATCTACATCCACCTTCTTCCTCATGTCTTTTTGACAGGATCTAGTGCCACTGATGGTGACTTGTCGTTATTCAGAATCGTGACTTCGGATTTTCTGGTATTTATTTTAACACCAATTTGACTGGCAAAAGATATTAATCTTAAGCTTTCTATTCTTTGATATGCTGTGTGTGTGTGTGTGTGTGTGAAAGTAAGGCGAGACAATCTGCGAAATCCAGCTCTTATAGTGTTGAAAATTGGGTCAATCTAATGCATCTTGATGCGTTTGATGTTGTTTGACATAGTGCCCAGTCAATTGCTATAATGCTAAAGTAAACAGCATATCAACCTTGTGGTATTACATTAACTGAAGTGAAAGGTACGACTGCCAAAGCGGGTCGGCATATTATTACCTTTCAGGGGCCATGGCAAAAAATTGACGTCATTCTTATTTTCTTGCCTATTTCTAGTAAAAATATAGAATTGAGTTGGACATGTAAGATGTTAATCACCTAGTCTAGAGCCAAAGGAAGATGCCAAGGCCATAATAAACAGTAGAAAATATTAGTTTTCGGTAAAAATGCGAAAAATGTTGCTTGAAACATAAGAAATGGAACTTGCTGTGACAAAACCAATGAGAGATATTCAGTGTTATAGACTGACACAGTATAAAGCAAAATTAAGTCCGCAATTAGCTTAAAATAGTCTTTGCTTTGCTAAAGTTTTTTGACAACCTAAACCAAATTCGAATAAAAAAATAGTAATGGTGCATTACATGAATCCTCACCACGTTCACAAAATTTCTAAGTTAAAAGGGGCATAACTCCAGAACTATGTGGACCGCTGAACCAAATTATACTTGGCCTATGTTTTGTGGTAAACAATTTACATACCAAGTTTGAAGACAGTATGTTTTTTCATTTACAAGTTATGAGTACAAAACCTTAAAATTTGCAAAATTTCAAAGTTTCAAGAGGCATAAATCCAGAACCATTTGGACATCTGAACCCAAAATCGAACTTGACCTGAGTTTTGTGGTAAACAACTTACATACCAAGTTTGAAGGCTTTGAAGACCTTGTGTTATTTCGTTCACAAGTTATCAGTTGGAAACCCTAAAATTTTAAAAATTTTAAAGTTTCAAGGGGCATAACTCCAGAACCCTTTTAACTGACATGAACTGTAACAATCCGGGAAGGTGCATGGCAGTAGTCGTAAAGACTGTCATTTACTGCGAGTAACTGTTACAGTACTGGACAGTTAATCACAGTACTTGGGTAGTACTGTTAATGACTGTACCCGATTGCTACAGTTCTTGACAGGTGATCATAGGTTTTTGATAGTAGTTGGACAGGAGATAACAGTTAATGAGAGTGAAAAAATCACTGTTCCTGGTATGGACAGTACTTTTTTGGTTCATAGTGTCTGAACCTGAAAATCGAACTTGACCTGGGTTTTGTGGTAAACAACTTGCATACAAAGTTTAAAGACCTTGTGTTATTTCGTTCACAAACCCTAAAATTTGTAAAAGTTTAAAGTTTCAAGGGGCATAACTCAGAACCCCTTTAACTGACATGAACTGTAACAATCCGGTACAGTGCATGACAGTAGTCGTAAAGACTGTCGTTTACTGCGAGTAACTGTTACAGTACTGGACAGTTAATCACAGTAATTGGGTAGTACTATTAATGACTGTACCCGATTGTTACAGTTCTTGACAGGTGATCATAGGTTTTTAACAGTAGTTGGACAGTTAATGACAGTGAAAAAAATCACTGTTCCTGGTATGGACAGTACTTTTTTTGGTTCATAGTGTCTGTACCCAAAATCGAATTTGACCTGGGTTTTGTGGTAAACAACTTACATACAAAGTTTGAAGACTTTGTGTTGTTTCGTTCACAAGTTGTCAGTCGGAAACCTTCGGGGAACAGATGGACGGACGGACAGACAGACGGACACACGACTCAGGGTTTCACATTATACCTCGCCATTTCGTGTGGCAGGGTGTAAAAACAAAATGAAAATTGCAGATACCTTTTGTTAATAGAATATCGGAAATGAATGATATACTGACATGCAGTACAGGGTTCATTTTTTGTTTTTGTGACAGGGTGAAATATTACATGTATTTCACGTGTTTGATTTGAATTTCATTTCAGATTTGTTGTATTGCACATTTTATTATTCGTGTGATAGTTTTGTATAGAAGTTATCCTGCACTGTGCCTCTTCTTATATCTTTCAACTGGTACTTGACTTTCGTATTCTTATTTGGCAAGCTCTTGAATTTCCAGTGTATAATTTCTGATTGGTCAATAATTTGGAGGTAATTTCGTAAGAAGAACGAACGAGAAAATGGCCATGATGTTTGCGGCAATTTAATTACTTTATTTCATATCTTGATGTGACATTATTTATTTTCTGATTACTTCATCATGTTCCTGGGAACCACCTCGTTCGTATGATGTAAGTAAACCCTTTTATTAGCGTGCGAAAGGTGTATGAATGTAGAGTGAATGGATATTTGAACACGATGTGTTGTTCTTTGTTTTTGACCTTGTGTTATAAATAATCGATCGATACAGGGTATTGTAATTAGCTAGGCTATGGAATAGCCTAGCTATATAGATAGTTCTTCGGGGGAAGTGAGGGATACGCTTGCGCAGTGAGGAGAACGCATGCCCAGAAGACTATTGACCAATAGGAATTTCAGATTCTCGAAAATCAAAATGGCGTCCAGTTTCGTCCTGAATAAACGGGGCGGGGTTTAATTTTTCTGTTTCCTTGTGGGAGTTGAAAAGTATTATAAACATTTACTATAAGTGGTACTGGGAACAGGTTTGTAGAGGATGATGGGATTGGTATTGCAATATCGCTTAGCTAGATTTATAAATATAGATATGATAAATAGAATAAGAACAGTAATGTATAAATTTAAAACCAGAAGTTAATAGTATTGTGCAATAATCAATAATATACAAATACTATAAAAGACTTTTCAATTGTGTTAAACAAAGCGTGATTGTAGTTTGTGGAGATACTTAGGCAATGGAGAACGAAAGGTGGAAAGAGATAAAATTGCATTTTTTTGCGGAAGAATAAAGAGCTGCCTGTGTTTATTTGTGTGTGTTGTAAAAGGTTAATGTTTCGAAGCCAAGTACATCATGAGCCACCACACCCTTGTCAATCAAACACGCAATTTTCTATCCAAGGCTATTCCATAGCCTAGCGTATCGTTTTTATTTCATAAAAACCATTATCCGATTTATATCATCCACTTAATAATGCTTATAAAGTCCCCTCGTGTTTTCTAGTTTTAACAATGTAAACAAATCAGTTGTATGGAACACTGTTGGTGCATTTTATTGAAGTAATGTAAAGGTTCAGATTAAATGCCAATTATGTAACTACGCTAATTAATGTATTAATTAGAACCGGAAGTGACGTCATATGGATATTTATATGTAAACAAACAAGAGGCGTGCTCGATTCTAACAATTGGAATGTATGATATTTTGTTTACATTTTGAGATGTGTTTTTATCAATAATGTTATTACCTAGATATTATATTGTAACCCTAGTTCGAGACATTTATTATTGTCATCTTGTTTTCAGAACTGGTAATTATGGTGTATTTTTGAAGACACTTGATAGTATAAATTAGTCTTAGTGACATGTAGACATTATTGTACCACAGCTTGTCAACCTCGCTCCATAAGCGGGTAGGTGTTATGATATTGTTATTTATGTATTTTTATGAATTGATATTATGTATACTCAATTAGTATTGACTTATTATATGGACTAAGTGTACATGAATATTACCAGTTTGGATGGATGTGTATTGAGGTATTGATATATTCATAATGAATTATTATGAAGTTACTTTAAGATACATTACAATACATTTAGGTTATTCATTTGTAATATTTTATCATAGATATTATATATTTTCAAACAATTGTGAAGCCTTGCTTTGTGAAATTCACATAGTATTTAGGAATTGTATTATTGGTATTTATTGTAATAACACATATTACATATTGACTTACTAGTGCAATATATTAATTATTGTTATTATATTGAGGGTTTTACTATAACTGAATAAAATATCTTGAACCTTAGACCAGGAGTTGGTTTTATTTTTGCCATGGAAACCACCCGTTATATTTTGACACCATCTATACCCATCAGTATTATAACCAAGAATCTGACTGCTCTTTGTGAGGAAAATGATGGAGAAACAATTGATTTGCTGACCAACCGGTTGAAAATATATAAACTGCAATAAATTTGTACTATGGAGATGGCCTTTTAGTTCACCTGGCCTAAACGACCGTGTGAGCTATTGCTTTCACTTGGTGTCCGTCGGTTTCCGTCCGCCGTCTGTCATCCGCCTGTCCGTTGTAAACTTTTTCAAAAATCTTCTCCTCTGAAACGACTATGCCATTTTTAACCGAACTTGACCTTAATCATAACTAGCTATAGGGTATCTAGATTCAAAATTGTGTTTGATTAGTTCGAGGACCAAACAACATGACAGCCGTCACTAAAATAGCACATAGCTGTAAAGGGGTTTACAAATAACTAAATACCGAAGTCATTGTGAATTTACTTTCTGCATATGCGCATTTCGACAACTTATGTCTCAATCACTGATTTTGAAAATAACTCAAAAAACAGCTTCAGTTATCAAAAATCTGACATGTGATAAGAGTGATCAGCTCGACGAGATCTACCTGCCTTGAAATTTTTAAGGAAATCTGAAAATTTGTTTTAGAGTTATAGCCCCTTTTCCGTAAAATGTTCAAATTTCAATGTTTTTTTTAAATTTTATTTTATTAAATATATATATATAACAGATAGAAGGTCAACGAAAATTGCAAAATGTTCAGTATATTTGATCTGCCCACTCAGAAATTTTGATTAAAATTTGAATACTTCAGTAGTATCCGATTAGGAGTTATTGTCCTTTTTAGGTCAAATTATTCGTGCTTAAATGCATTTTGCCCTAGATTTCAAAACGATTTATGAAAGAGATTAAGTTTAAGATTTTGAAATGTGCAGCATGTCAAGGGCTACATTTTATCTTCATGATGGAAGCTGAATGACGTCTGACATTCCTGCACCTCAACAAAGATGGTCGCCGCTGGAAACTTGATTTAACATTGGACCCTGTGGGGAAACACATTCAAAGATCTTCTCTTCTGAAACTACCCGGCAAATCTGAACTATACTTGGTCACAGCTGTCCTTAGTTGTGTCCAGCAAATCTGCCACAGACTTAAGATGGCTGCCAGCGGGGAACATAGTTGGACCCAATAAGAAAACATTCAAAAATCTTCTCCACTGAAATCGCTTTGCCAATTTAGACCAAACTTTGCCTTAATCATCACCAAGGTATCTAGCTTTCAAATTGTGTTCGATCGGTCCGAGGACCAAACAACATGGCTGGTATTATTAAACATAGCACATAGTGGAAAATTACTATTTTGTCTAATAACTGGAAAACGGGTACAGATAACAAAAATGTGTCAGGATAAAAGTGATCAGCATGACAAGTTTTACCTACCAAGTGATTTTGTAGAAAATCCGATATCCTGTTTTAGAATTATTGCCCCTTTTCCGTAAAATCTTCAAAATTTAAATATTTTTATTTTTTATTGGAGAATTAAAACAGATAGAGGTCAACTTCTTTCAAGCTTATCTTGATCTAGAACGACTCAAAAATTTTGAAAAAATAATCTGAAGTTACTCTTTATTGTGGAAAAATTTGAAGTGTCGGTCCGAACTCTGATTCAAGATTGTTTGTTTACTTAGTACTGGGACGATCATTCGTTTCAACTATCTACGACCTTTCAATGGCAATGGCTGTTAAGTTGCTACCGGACACAAACGAAATGGAAGGGGAAGTTTGGCATTACATAAAACCGGTTTAACCCATCATTTCTTTTGAAATGTTTGTACCAAATTAGGACCATTGACACAATTTTGCCGGTGGTTTCCATCTGATTTGTCGTTTTGTCTCATGGACTTCGGCACTTGACAACTCTCAATACAAATTAAACAAAATATTTGCCATGATGCATGAATATTGCGGAATATTGTCCCATCGATGCACTTGCATGCACTCATTCAATGCTGAAAATCGTTCCTCAAGGGATAAATACTGGACTTGCAATAAACTCCTACAATGCAGAATATTGTTCTGCGTGGAAAAGATATTAACTCCTACTGTATTCCTAGTATGTTTACAAAAAAGGATGGATTGCACTACAAATGGAACTTTTACTTCCCCAATAGTAAAGGAGCTGTGTTAGTTTTTGGACAAGGTCAAATGACATTTGTTGGTCCTCAGGTTTATTGATGAATCAGATACTTATGAGGTAAATAGAAGTAACAATAATCAGTTTATTTATATGACAGTAACAATTTCCTGTTTTACAAGTAATTCATGCGTTATGATTGGTAATAGGAAAACCTGTCTATCTTGCCAAGAATTAACCTCTCAAACTTATATTTATTAAAACATTTCATAGAAATCCTGTCTAAAACACATCTGAGAGGTACAAGGAATAAAGATAGACAATCCTCATAATACTTAAGGTTCATCATAACAACTCTTTCTCCAAGTCCCCATTTACGTGGGTAAATTTCACATGAGTGTAGACAAAACTATAAAACATTATAAATTTTTAAGGCTGGCACTGCATAGTTATGTAGTTTGTTTTATTCATTTTTAATAAAATTATTTCATTTCGTTTTGTTTGTGCTTTGCATTTTTTCTCCGTGTTTGAAAAGGTCCAAAAATAAACATAGACAGGTAAACAGTTCGAGACGACCCCTACGTTATACATGTAAGTTATGTTTTTAAATTAAGGTTAAAGGCCCCTTTTTCAGTCCAATGTTAAACCTATGGAAATTTTATGTAAAACCCCTAGCCATAACGGCTTGTTGGTTCTTCACCAAACTTCGTTTGCATATAGCTGTTTTATTAATGCATACAAAGCTACCATTAGTTGCAAGTTTTATGAACAAAAGAATGAGTTATTTATGATAATCAATATAAAAAACGGGAAATCATTCGAACAGACCGCATTTTTGTCAAAGAAAACATCCAACTACCACAATATTTTCAAAATTTTTTTCTGCAAAGTCATTAAATTTTTCGATACTAGCATAAAATAATGGTAGCTTCGCATGGGCAATTATCTCAATAATTTTCAGACGAATTTTTGGAATATAGCAACAAGTCGTTTAGGCTGGGGGTTTTACATAAAATTTCCATAGGTTTAACATTGGACTGAAGAAGGGGCCTGTAACCTTAACCAGGACAAAGGTAATAATAATACTCACGAAATCTTGCAAGATAGCTTTATTTTGGATGTTGCGAGAAATGAAAAATATGCACCGCTTTAATCAGGTAAGTTTTTACCTTATTTTCTTGAAAAGGTAATGTAATTTATTGCATAGCTATGTAGTGCCAGCCTTAAAAAATATAAAACTACGAGTTCACATGACCCAGTAAGGAGTGAGACTAAGACTTTCGACGGTATAAAACAACGGCAGCAGAATACCAAAAGAACAAACTAATCGTCATTAGACCTCGTACAAACCGTAAAACTACCTCAGCAGAATACCAGAAGAACAAAATAATCGTCATTAGACCTAGTACAAACCGTAAAACTACCTCAGCAGAATACCGAAAGAATAAAATAGTCGTCATTAAACCTAGTACAAACCGTAAAATACCGAAAGAACAAAATAATCGTCATTAGACCTAGTACAAACCGTAAAACTGCCTCAGCACACACAATGATACTAGACATCCATTAATGAAAGCGTCTCTTGCTCTGCATGTGTTATATGTTATGTCAACAAGCAAGTTATTGAAACGACTCACTGCTAAATAAACACAGTGCTTTTGTTCTTTCCACAAAGTCACTGTATGAACTGCACGCTCTACAGTAACGAATTAATTGTGAAATATATACTCCATATGCTGGGGAGGTAGGTTTATTGCTGTAGAGAAAGGGAGAGTTCACACTTGGAAAGTCAAAATCATCGCGTTTGTCTTATAATCTAGGTTTCAGACGTCCATGTTCCTTAATGTATAACAAAAGGTCAAGGTATGAAGCAGAATGGTGTGTATCGGTTGTCTCTTTAATTTCAAGTTCATTGGGGTAGATGCGATGTAAATATTCTTTAAATCTTGGGTTATTAAGAGAAAGTACATCATCTATATATCTGAAGCTGAAATTAAAAGTCAGGGCTAGTTGTTTTTGTTTCTGTTGTATTAGCCATTTTAAAACTTTGCTTCATACGAAAAAAGGAAAAGGTCAGCTAAAAGTGGGCACAATGTGTTCTCATAAGAATCACTTTTGTCTGTTAAAAAACACGGCCTCCACATTTGACAAAATGTTGTCGATCTAAAATTCAAGCATCTTTATCACGTCATTTTCATTGTATTTCTTGTTTGACTAAGTATGGTTCTTAACAAAATATATTTTATCTTTTCCCATTACCAAATAGGAAAACCTGTGTTCTCCGTTTTTGGTGTATCAGATCGGAAATTACTGTTTCAAGTTTATTATGTTGACGGGTCGTATAAGAGGTATTAAATATTGTATAATCTTAACAAAGTCAGTTTCAATATATTATACTGGGCCACTAACTCTTTAAGCGCTCGTATAGAGTTGAGATACACGGAGCTGAATAGCTGTTACCTTCTCAGGTATTGGAAAATTCACAACCGGAAATTTGGAATTATCACGTCTGTCATGAAATAAATAAAAATATTTCGTCGCATGTGAATATGGTTTTAAGGATTGTCAAAATATCAGTATTATCACTTATATTGGTTGATTGCTTGATATAAAGTTTAACGTCACTTTCAGCAGTATTTCAGCTATCTCATGACGGTCAGTTTTAGTGGTGGAGAAAGCCAGAGCGCCCGGAGAGAACCACCGACCTTGGGCAGGTAACTGACATACCTTATCACTTACGATTGTAAGTCGAGTACACCGTTTTTTGAAATGTACAAAGTGGGGCGCGAACTCACACCGCAGTGGTGATAGACTCGATGGTTGCAAAGGTAGTAGAACTACCTTAACCACTCGACCACCCAGCCCCCCCCCCTTTATATTGATAACAACCGTCAGCGTATCTCCAACATCAACATAGGTTATAAGGCGTTTTCAGTAGTTTTCTAATACATTATAGATTTTTTTCGTTTTTCTATTTTCTTATTTATTTTCTTCCTTGTCATATTTGTTAATAGATTTATATTGTTTAAAAGTTGTGAACTTACTTTAATAATACATTTTGTGTATTCTATTATTTAATATATATTTTCAGAATTGTGGCGGCTGATGAAATCTCTGTTAATACAATAGTAATATTAGTTTAGTTCAATAAAATTTAAAAAAAAAATCACAAGCTATGTATGTTACAGTACAAATTGGAATCCAGTAGGATCCGGAATCCTCCTAGTACAAATTGGAATTCTAATTTCTACTGGGATAAATCAGAATTCCGATTTGTACTGAATTTTATTCAGTACATATTGGAATTCCAATTTCTACTGGGACAAATTAGAATTCCAATATGTACTGGATTTAATCCAGTTTAAATTGGAATTCCAATTTCTCCTAGGAGAAATTGAGATATCCTAATTTGTACTAGGAGGATTCTGAATCCTACTAAATTTTTAGTATGATCCAGAATAATACTGTTATTTTGTTCAGGAGGATTCTGGATATTACTGACATTCAAAGCTGGAAAAGGGTTTTTGATTTTGTTATATTATATACAGGAGTATATTTTTCACAACAGTTTAATTCATAAAAACATATTAATGACAAATGACATATAATTGTATATAACTGTCCATTTGTTGCAACAATTGGTGGATTTCTGTGACATTTGGTAGATTAAATTTTCGATTGACAATAAGAACATCCCATTGTATTGAATTTGCTAGAGCAGTTACAAACTGTGGCTGTTATACTGCCAGCTTTCAGCGAACAATTTTTTAACATGACTGAAAGTGTGAAATTCCATCATTAAAGTTGCTGGATCTACCACATTTAAACCAGGGAAACAGACTCCTAAAATTAACAAAATCATTATCAGAATAGAAATTTTTAATCTTTGATAAAAAAAAAATATTCCAATATTTTTTTGTGAAATACCACCCTGTTTTCTTCCATATTAAAAGTTAACTTATGAAAACTAGTGGTCAGAAGCTTAAACTGTGTGTAAAGGTTTGAGAGTTCGAAGCAAAACATCTATTTCATTTTTGCAATTAAACAATAAATCTTGAAATTAATCTTTTAACTAAATGGTCACTAAAAACAGAGGAAGGGACATATTACTGGTGTTTTAGTTTATATCTGTTATAACCGTTTCTATTGATTTAAGTTAGTACGATCCAGAATCCTACGATATCTCAATTTCTCCTAGGAGAAATTGGAATTCCAATTTATACTGGATAAAATCCATTACAAATTGCAATTCTAATTTGTCCCAGTAGAAATTGGAATTCCAGTATATACTGAATTTAATCCAATACAAATCAGAATTCTAATTTGACCAAGTAGAAATTAGAATTCCAATTTGTACTAGGAGGATTCTGGATCCTACTGGATTCCAATTTGTACTGTATATACTAATCAACAAACGAAACGTCCACCTGCTATGATCCTCAATATATGTTCTAATAGGGGTGATAGAACTACAATTATTGTTGTTTACTTCGCTGAAAAACCAATTTTCATTCATTCCTTGCATATTTGTTATGACAAACTTTAGTCGGTGCTAATGAGAGACATTTTTCGAAACAGTGGTCAAAAATTTTTTTGCGGAATACTACATTAGGTCAATGGCGGTCGGAATTGAATTTTCAATTTTTGTTGATAAAATCAATACATTATTCGTAACCTATCCGAAAACACAACAATTTCCATAAAAAAATAAGGTCAAGGTCGAATTCTGGAGTTTTCACGTTTTTCAGTGTGACGTCATTACTTCATCCGTTTTCCAAAACTGTTTGTATTCGATGAATTTCGGATAACTCGGTGATGATTTCTAAACAAATTAAAGTCTCTTTTCACTTCATCTAAGTTCACACTGCCATAAATACTCCAAGGGGTCAAAACCGCCAGATCTTTTTCAGTAAGTTCAGCCTAGTTTTCGAAAATTTCTTGAAGTATCGATTATTTCAAAATGGCAAATTGTTTGTAATCATTCAATGTGTCAATTGTGTTCTTAATTGACAAAAATATTCTTTCGGCTGTCTGCGCATGCTCATTTATGTCTCGATTCTATCAACCAGTAGTTCTCTTAATTTTGACCGGAAGTGTTCTTTTCAATAGTAAAATTAGAATCGAGTATTGCTAGAGATTGTAATCAATTAAATAGAACAAAAATAATGCTTTTATTTCAAATTATATTCCACAAAAAAAACGTGAGTGGACGTTTCTTTTGTTGAGTAGTATATATTGAACAAATAATGAAAGAATATACAGTAAATGCACTCGAGACAAAGTCTACATATACATGATAGAACCAAGCAATGGAACAACGCCTTATTATTGTTCTTTATCTTGAAGTCACCATGAGGCCTTCAACAATAAGGAAGTCCAAAACGGCTTTGACACCGGTTTTAGCGGAATTAATTGCTAATTGTCGAATAACGCTACATTCATGCTTCTCGTTATCCATATGGATGCGGGGTTGTCAACAAACATAAAATTAAATGGCAAAGTGTTCTTACATATGAGAAATTCTCTCAAGAACAAATACACCATAACTGGAATATATAAAGTAACTAAATACCGAGGTTACTGTGAATTTATTTTTTGCATATGCGCATTTCGACAATTTATGTCTCTTCAGTGCAGAATATATAACGAGCATGCATCGGTCGCATTTACGGTTTCCGCGCTGCATGAGAGACAAGACAATGAAGGGATATGGATAAATAAACATGAAAAGTCTATGCAAACACATAGTAGAAAACAACAGCAGTAGAATACCGGAGGATAAATTAAAGCATTGGTATGTACAAAAATCGAAGTCCCAGGACATGGCAAAATGAGAACACAGAAAACAATGGCGTTAGACAGCTAAAAAGCACAGAAATTAATAATACAACATTCAAAACCAAGGCACTCACAGTGTGAACTCACATGAGGGTGGGAGTGACATCAGGTGCTCCGGAAGGGTAAGCCTGCTCTGTTAACAGCACCTGTCACACTGTAAGTGAGTCAATCTGGGAAAAGTCAAAATCGGTAAAGTCAACTCCGAAAAGACGTTAATCTGGCTGAAAATGTCCGCTTTGATTTGGAAGACACTGACACGACATATCTTTCAATTAAACAAGCAATGGAACAACGCAATCTTGAATTCACTATGAGATCTTCAACAATGAGCCATGGTAATTACATTAAAGTAAGTTCAAGACGGTTCCTAGCTGCGGTTTGAGCGCAACTCTTCTGTTGACGTCGAACAACGCTACATCCATGTCTTTCCTGGTCATGAACGCGTGATTATACCTTATATATGATATCTTACCAGCCAAAAGTATAATTCACCGCATCTTACTATACTAAAATCTGTAATGAAAAGTATAGGTTGTTTTTTTCAGAATTAAAATCGAATTTTGCTCATTTTGAGCTATATTCGAACCTAAATCTCTATACAATGGGTGGTTAAATAACGGACATTTAATCCTGCAAAGTTGTTTTAATATTTTTTTAAACATATCATGTCCTTGGTTAAAATAAAAAAAAGTCACCGTGGTAATGATGGATATATATATGGAGCTTATTCGCGGGACACTGGACGATATTGGTCGTTTTACTTATTATGTTACGAAGCAAAATCTGCAAACATTACTGTTCCAGCTTAAAGTAAACCTTGGCCCATATCGGACTAAATGCGCCTGTCGAATGAGCGGGCCATGGAAGAGTGACTGTCTCAACTCTGAAACAGACGTGCATAAATCTGCCCGAGTCACCTTATGACGAATGATTACCTCCGTTTTCATCAAAAAGTAGATTTCTTTTTAAACTTTCTAGTAACAAATGTTCATGTTCGCAAATATTTTGCATTGAAACGTGTTTGAACGTTACATTTCTTGAACAAAAAATCGACCCGACTTTTGAAATAAATTTAGTTACTATGGCTTGTTTCCTGCCACTGATTTTCCATGATAACATAATTCATTTTTCGATTGAAGCGTTGAGTAATGAGACAATAAGGCAAAGAATTTCTTACATCTGTGGTTTATGTTATGTTTTCTATTGCTGTCATCACACTTTGCCTTTCCATCTTATCTAGCTTTTATCCCGACATAAAACAAGACATTTCCAACCGGGATTCCATTGCCTTAGTGGTAATACTTAGATACGGTAATGATTGTCGACATATTATACAAATTAAAACAATCTGTCAAAATTGACATCCTATTTTTAATAAGTTGTTATCTATTTAATACTGTTTGTTTAGTGTGTAGTTGTTGGTTTCTAAAACAAATAAAAATAATCAGGTTTTCGTAATGGTATAAAGATTATATTTAATTCAGCTTAATATGTCCTGTTTTTTTTTATGATATTGTTAAAAAGCCATTCAAAGATCCGTAAGTTTATTATTGAGTTTAATGTATTTGAGAAAAAAATAATATCCGTATAAAAAGATATAAGCCCTGTTTTTTTTTTATTCTCAGATATGTTTTGGGTCAAACAGCAACATCAGCCATGAACACGGGAGAAGATACATGAATGTAACGTTACGACCCCGGTGCTCGACATTTAGCAATGAATTCCGCTCAATCCGATGCTAGGTGCCGTCATATGAGATCATATGAGGTATGAGCAAAGCTCATTGTTGAAGGCCTCATGGTGACTTTAAGATTAAAGCATGTTTAATAATGTATTGGTAGAGACAGACACAAAAACCAATGTTTAACCATGTTAATGCTTGATGGCCATACAGCTCATTAAAATTAATGCAGTTGGAGTTGACATATGTGTTATTGTCTCATGTTCATTTACTCCGTATCCTTTCGTAAAATATTTAATACAGGAGTTTGTCTTTTATTGCAGTGTGGAGTTNTTAGATATGGTGTACTTGTACATGAGATAATATCTCATGTGTACACTTTGTTCAATTACTATTATCTAAATTTATGTAAATTCTAAAACCCAAGGATAAACTCCCTCCATCGTAGTTTTGTCCTTAGCTATATTTGATATTACTGATTATTCGGATTTCGTTTGGTTTTATGCATTTTATATCTTTTTTGAAATTATGGATTTCCTTTGTTTGGGTTCTAGTGCTGCTGATGAGGAATAAATTTCCGAAATGGCCATACAGCTCATTAAAAGTTGACATATGTGTTATTGTCTCATGTTCATTTACTCCGTATCCTTTCGTAAAATATTGAAAATAATAAAACAGGCATTAAATGTCAATGAAATACCTCCATGTTATGATAAACACTTTACGGTCTGTTGCGTCATGTAACAGTGTGTACCCCGAACCATCAACGGTGCAGTTTAATGGTCCATGGATGATTTAATTCACAGTAGATTTGTTAAGCCTGTTTAATTTGAGTAATAAAGATATTTATATTTATTTATAAATTTGATAAGTAATTTTCTTGTGGGAAATATCAGTGTTCATATATATATTGGTGTATGCTCATGTTTGTCTGATATATTGTTTTATCATATAACCTTGAACTGATATTTTCTTCGGCATTATAACAGGTTTATATGCCTGGATGCATTACCAGGTCAACAACCTATAGACCAGACTGTCATATTAGTCCAATACGTTGTGTTAGTTTCAGGCAATTTACAAGTTTGTCATACCTCAGATTTTATCACAAAACTTTGCACAGTTGTGTTAAAAAGTGTAGAAATTAAACATATTTTTATAAAGTCTGTATCAAAATATTACAAAAAAGTTGATATTCACGTCTCCACATCTGGCTATTGATCTAGCTATATGTAATAACCTTGGATTTAGTCAGATGTAACAGGATTTTCTTAGCTCCGTTTCAATATCCTTTCCGTAACTCAATCTGTTTGTATTTTATTCTATCACGTCAGTTAGACGTGACTGAAGACCAAGTTGTAATGTACTACAGTGGTCTTTAGTGTTTTCTGTCTTTAGACATACAGTATTGCATCTACTGTGATGATTCTGACAATTCATGGTACCAGTCTATGAGATCTCTGTTATAAGGTGCAAAACAATCTGTTATAAGGTTCAAAACAAGGCCTTTCACAAATACACATGTCAATCATTTATGTCTATTTGTTATACAATAAGAATATAAACACCAGTTTTACCCATATAATGTCATAATATCTTTGCAAAGATCTATGATTCTATGCATTGTAATAACTTCTGCCTGTTCGGTTCGCAATCTATGTATTGTGATAGCTTAATTATGCCTGTTTGGTTGCGCAAAAGGATCGAAGTTCCCAGTTGTTGCTACTTATTGTGATAGATTCTGACTGTTAAGCACATGGTCATATGGTCGCAGGGTTATAATGATTTAATTAAGAATTGAATGCATTATTTTTAAGTTTCATTGGGATAAGAAAGTGTTGATCGAAGCACATTTTTAATGTGCGCCCGGTCAACACTTTCATAGTCCCTATGAAACTTCAAAATAATGCATTCAATTCTTATAATTACATTTTGACCGAAATATAAAACAAGACAATTTATTTACAGGAAAGCACATCATGTACATTGGGATTCTATTTTTTCAAATTAATCCGCCACGTGAACATGTTGTCAAATGTGTTTCATGGGAATTGAAACTTCACATTGATATGTCACATGATCGGTGTTCACCTATCAAATTGACTGAATTCAAATGAATATGCACGAAATGTTATTATTGTATTTTGATTGCTTATGCCTATTTAGCTATAGTGATTATGTGTTTGCAAAGATCAAAGATCAACTTCAGTCTGTTCTGCATACTAAAGCACTTGGAAATATGGTCGTAGAAATCCTAACCAGTTCTGTGTGTTGTGGTAACTTATGTCTCTTTGGAAGTACAAACACATAACCATATGATCAAAGAGACACTAATTGTTTCTATGAATTGTGATAACTTCACTGTCTGTGGCAGTACAAGCACATCACTGAAACACACAGCCATATGGGTGTATGTTTTATGATAACGTCTATTTGTTTGGTCGCACTAATGTACGTGGTTATATGGTCGGAGAAATCCAACCATATATTTTACAAGATTCTGCCAGTTTGGCAATACTAAAGCACATCGGAATAAGGTCGCAGAAATAGTTTCTACGTATTGTGATACCTTCAGTCTCTGACAATACAAGAATATGGCCATATAATCGCAAAAATCCGACTTGTTTCTATGTATTGTAGTACCTTTTACCTGTTTGGCATTACCAAAGCACATACGGCTGCTGAGGTACCATTAATTTCCTTGCATTGTGATAATTTCTGTTTTATTGACAACACTAAAGCACTTGGCCATATGATCACAACCAGTGTTTAAGCACGTGGCCATATGGCCCCAGACACCAATCGTCTATTTAGTGATATCTGCTGCAAGTTTTGCAATTACTAAAGCACTGAGCCATGTAGGCGCAAACATACCAGCTGTATCCATGCACTGTAATAATTTCTACATGTTTTGAAATTAATACTAATAAGCACTTGGCATATGGTTAGAGATTCCAAAGTTTCTATTTATTGTAATTGTAAACAGCCCGTTTGGCAATTCTGAAGCACTTGGCATATAGTTGCAGAGATCCCGAATGTTTCTGTTTATTGTGGTAAATTCTGTCTTTGTGTCAATACTAAAGCAAGTGGCAGTACGGTCGCAGAGATTCCAATCATGACTACTTGAATTCTGATGATTGGCAGTATTAAAGTACCCGACCCTTTTAGACCCACTGTTTCTGTGTAATGTGATGACTAACATATGCATGTCCATTACTTTTCCTCATACTGAAAGCACTAGTGGTATGAAGTTGGTGGCAACAATCCGATTTGATGTGTACTAATCGTTATGTAAAAACTAGGATGTATAACAAACAAATGTCTTTACTTCGCCATCATTTTGTTTGTCTCTAAAGTATAGAATGTCGGTAGTACTTGTTGTAACTTGTATGCCGTTTATATCTACAAAAGGTCAAAAATAATTTGACGACGAAAAACATGCTGGTCTGTGGTATCTCACTTATTTTCTTTTTCCATTTTTTCCTTAAGACCCAATTATCCAAAATTCAGAGTCTTATTGTTTTTCAATTCCAAAATTATTATGTTCTTTCAGGGTAACAGGAAAGTTATATTTGAAAAGAAATGTTGTCTTAAAATTTCATTGTTTTTCTTTCCATTTTCAACACTGTGGTTATGACGTTGACCACGTGACGTTGACAACTTTCTTTGGTTACTCCTATCTATAGTCTCTCTATTGCTTCATCAAAAAAGAGAAAGAATTTATGTTCAATAGGGCTCCATTTAATTATTATTTTGACTTTTAGGAACAATTGGCATTTTTTTATTCACCGAATTATAATTGTGTAATATGAATTTAATGTGTCGCCGCCCCCACTCTTTCCTAAATAAAACAGAAAATTCAAGAAGGTCATGGCTATAATTTGGTGATTCATCATGGATCATCCTCTAGTAGAGGTATTACGTCATTGCGAAAAATCGTAATCACTGCAGTTGTTTTACAATGTCATCATACATCATGATTAAATATTATGACGTCACTCCGAACTGCATTGCCTGCATGTTAAAGAAAGGTACAAAAAACCTTGATCGCTTTAAATATTCAGTTAGTCAGCAAAATAGAAATGGTACAACCACGGTATGTCTTGCGGTTTATATTTTAATATCGTCTATATAACCGCAAGTAGTAATTTGAAACTATTTACAATAATGCATGTAGTTCATGTTGATTTCGCAATTTATACTGAGTCATGAGTTATAATACTGATGATGCTGGCTTTTGTGCAGGGTTTTGTGCGTGCATAAAAACATGCAAAAGTGAATCAGTAAAATCGAACTAAAATTATTTTGGTTTACTCTTTTGGTTTTTCTACCACATTGCTTTTGTCTTCTGAATTACTGAAGCATGAAAACCTTTACTCACTGTTGCATTAACAAGCTCAAATTTTCTCCGATATATTACTTGTATGGTCTTTGAGTGCATCCCAAATATTGAATACGAATGTTAAACGTTCACAGAAATGTCGAAATTTGTCAGTCTCAATTTTCAGCATATCATTAGGTGATAATCAAATACGTTTCTAGCTGAATTTCTATGATTTTCGATTTTGAAATCTCATAACTATCCAATTTCATATTTTTTTTTCAAATTTGTTTATTTAGTACCGAGAGTTATTTGATTACAATGTAGAAACCGCCTTCACAAGCCATTAAAACAGTCCTGTAATATTCATGGTTGATTAATACATAAACAGTGTTTTGTACTTTGCCACGTAACAAACTCTGTAATTTTATAATAGCATATTTTAACGACTGTTTCTCCTTATTCAAACTTGATTCTTTCATCCTAAGTAAAACGAGAACACTGTCATTCGGTAACAAAGTTGTGGCTATCCGTAGCACTTACCTTATTCCATTTCTTAGTCGGCAGAATAGTATACATTATCAGTTGGTAGAATGGTAAATATTCAGTTAGTAGAAAAGTACCTTGATGCTTTGCCAATCATTAGAAGTGTGCACAAGATCTTAATGTTTTGTCAGTCAGTGTAAAAGTACGCAATACCTTGATATTTTGTCATTCAGTATAGAAAAATACACAAAACCAGAATGGTACAAATACCTACATCGTTTGTCAGACTGTGTAAAAGTACACAATGAGTTAAATGTTTTGTCAGTCAGCAGAAAAACACACAATACCTTCATGTTTTGTCATTCAGAAGAAGAGTACTCAATATACAAAATACCCAAGTCGCAAAATAAACAGTAAATTTCGTTATGCTGTACACGTGTTTCAAGGAGTAACCTCCCATCAGCAGCATTATAATCAAATAATATGGAAAGCCATAATCCAAAAGTTACTCATTACCAAAAGTATCGAAATAGGAGGCCAATACTATACCTTAGTGTTCTGTCTGTCAACATTAGAGTACAAAATATCTAAGGGGGCGACCATTTGATTCTGAGGGGGGTGGGGCTGGCAGATTTTGTAAATAAATATCTTGGCCCCAGATAAGTTGAAAATAAATAATCTTGCCTGGTTACACTTGAAAATAAATATTCAGTCTACTCCTGAACAGAGACCAATATTGTTATACAAGAAAATAAATAATCTGGCCTCCAAAGGCTTGGAAATAAATATTATGACCATAATGGAGTTGAAAATAAATAATCTAACCTTTCCAAATTTGCCAGCCCCCCTCAGGATCAAATGGTCGTCTCCTTATTATTGTTTTGTCTGTCAGTAGGAAAGTACACAATAGCTCAATATTTTTTCAGTCAGCAGAAAACTCGTCAGTCAGCAGAAAACTCGTCAGAAACTCGTCAGTCAGCAGAAAACTCGTCAGTCAGCAGAAAAGTACATTACTGATTTGTTGGAAAATATTTTTCAGCCAGCATAAATAATGAAAGGATATGGAGTAAATTCACATGAGACAAAGTCTCTATCAATACAACGCTTTAATTGTTGTTCTTCATCTTGAGGAATAAGCTTTTCTTATACCTCTTAGTGAGTTAAAGACGCCTTTTAGCACTGGTTTCGGTGGAATTCATTGCCTTATGTCGAACAAAGCCATGTTTTATTTAGCACTGGTTTCGGCGGAATTCATTGCCTTATGTCGAACAAAGCCATATCCATGTCTTATTTAGCACTAGTATTGGCGGAATTCATTGTCTTATGTCGAACAAAGCCATATCCATGTCTTATTTAGCACTAGTATTGGCGGAATTCATTGCCTTATGTCGAACAAAGCCATGTTTTATTTACCACATGGATGTTGGATTGTCATGGAACATAAAATACAATACAATACAATCACTGTCAAAAATTAAAAGTAAACATACCAAAACACGTAAACAACCACAGGATATCTTATTTTAATGTTAGTAGTCAACCTCTTTTACTGACGTAATTCTGAATACAAAAAAAAGATATTAAAAAAGAGAGAGTAAAAAAACAGTTTTAATTGTGTGTTTAAAGAATAGAAAAAAAGAAGGGAAACGGGGAATGTGTCAAAGGGACAACGAACCAAAGGGGAGTAAATAACAACTCAAAGCCACCATAAGATCTTAAATGAATGGTGAGAAAACCCTACACCCAACGGCAGGTCGGAGTCGGTCCCTTAATAAAGCATACATGTATATTTTCGGGATGTGTGTTTGAAGAATGTATGTTTCCGAATGAGTTACATCATTCCAACTAAAATTTAAATATTAAAAATGTATATACTAAGAAAAAAATAGATGTTTACATATAAGTTTACATATGAGAACTACTGAATTGGAACGTCAAGTAACACTGTAACAGATAACTTGGGAATATACTCTACGTATATAGAGATTCCGGGTGTTCTATATAAGCGGTAACATTTACCGAGGCTCGGGGTATTGCAAGTAGCCATATCTTTGTGTACCAATTATTTAGCATTTTGGTTTTCTTTGAAAATGTTTTAGAAAAGCCCATTACAGTGAGACATTCTCAATACATCAATTGTCAGTTTGGTCCAATGAACCTGTAGTGAATTTTATACCAGCTACACACATGACTTTGTGCATAATATGGTTGCAGGAATCAACATATGTTCCAACATGACAAAAAAAGATTGAAAGTTTTTTTTTTAAATTGCCTCTCATGAATAGCCGAAATATTATTTATGTACTTTTTAAAGTAAAAAATATTTTAGAAAGTTATTATTACTGACTCATTTGTGTATATATGACGTCATTGTCAAACATGTTATTATGATGCTTTGAAGTTAGAAAAAAAACTGAAAACCGCAATCCACAAGTAGTAAGCAGATAGTATTAAAGTGACAATTTTGTACTTTAACATGGAGTATTCTAGCTGAATCATATCAAATACAAATTAGTTATGCTGAAAAAATGTCGATTCCTGAAAATTTTCAAAGGGGGTCATTGCTTTTAACTTCTTTGCGTCTTCTTGCGTGGGTTTTCACAATATCAGTATATATTTTTTGGAATAAACCCCGAGCAATAAGACCTACCCCAGAATATCACATCCATTGAAATTTCAGTTTTAAACATGGCATGAGTGTCATTTAATATATCAAATATAACAAGGTTTACCCGAGATTTGCAGTTCATCATCATTTCCTGAAGCATTTCATGGCGTAAGGTGTAACATCTATACCTAACCACTGATAACAATGTTACTGTCCTTGAAAGGCGGATTAAACTTATAAAGGCTGAATATTTTCTCTGGTAACATGATGAATTCAACTGACCATTGAGCAGAGAAAGAAAAGAAAAAAACTCAAGAAATAGAGGAGGTCAGATTCAACATATCTTCATAACATTGATTTTTTTTTACATTCTGTATAGTTACTGTTCTTCCGCGGAGATCTTGGATTTGTCAACAAGCGCGATATTTTATAAGAAGTTTTTCAGCTAATATTCTCAAGGTTCTAAAACATCAAACCAACAGATATTTCACAAGCTCATTAATTTGCTTAGTACATTTCACCGAATTTCTGCTGCGTTTTGAGTTGCTGCCGGTCACTATCGTAAAGGGGAGGTTTGGTGCACTATATAACCCACCATTTGTTTTGAAATGCCTGTACCAAATCAGGCCCATTGCTGTCGATAGTGATTTCCACCTGTTTTGTCTTTCTGTCCCTTCGACTTTGGCTCTTGACAATATTGTTCGGTAGTTTTGTTATCACTCCATTTATCAGCTATCACGATAAGTTCTGAAGAAATCAGACGATTATAGGCTTTATTAATGAACAATGTTTATAAATTGTGTCTTACTAAATAGAAAATTGTAGTATTTTATTACAAAATTCTGAAATATAGAGAAAAAATAGTTTTTTTTTATCTGTTTGTTCATTCGTTAGCATATTTTGAATAACTTCATAAAATTTTTAAAAGTTACAAAAAAAAAATAAAAATAAAAATAAATAATAAATAAATAAAAATTAATAATAATAATAGAAAAAAAAATAAATAAAAGGCCGCCTCCTTAAATTAGACTTGCTTATCTTAAATGGAAAATTAATGTAGAGATAACAATTGAACCGGACCTATTCACAAAACCTACGCAACTAAATAGTTAATGGTTTTCAGCTAGTTCAGCTGGTAAAATTCTTGATTAGATTTATTCATTATTTCTTCATAAGATGTACTGTATTGCTAGCCCTAGTGCTGCTTCATGATAAAACATATCTTGCTCTGTTTTAACGGGTCCAAAAACCGTCAGAATTTGACAGTTAGAGACATGTTTATTGGTCTTCGTAGGATTGCAAAAATGACTGCAATAAAGAATGGGAGTTTTACTTAACAAGCCTTTAGTGTCAATCGCGATAACACATGCAGACATCTGCGTCGTTTCCTCAACAATTTCATTGCTCTTACAATTTTCCTTAATAATCTGAGCTTAATTAAAACGTTGTATAAATTAGAAAAGAGCCACATTTATTTTACGTACACCGCAATTTTTGCGCCTGTCCCAAGTCAGGAATATGTTGGTCATTGACTTGTCCTTGTCTTCTTATAAAATTTTAGTTCCTTGATATTTGGGTTATTGGATGTGGTTTTTTTTTCCATTGATTTATTCACTTTTTTACCTTTTCGGGGCCATTTAGGGCTTACTATATGGTGTGAGGTTCCTCACTGTGTTGAAGACCATATGGTGACCCCTAGATGTTTTGTTTGGTCGTTTTAACCTGGATATGGGATGCTGTCTCCTTGACATTTACCCCATTTCCTTTCTTTTTCATAATTAAAGCATTAATATGGAAAATTCAAAATATGGTTGAATGTCAATATCCATCTGTCGAGTTGTAATCTAGGAATCTGCATGCTTCTTCGATCAGTTTAGTATTCTGATTGTATTTGTATTTCCAAACCTTGGTTCTTCTTCAGATCCCCTTTTCATTTTTCTTTACGGACATCTTTTAAAACCATTTACCTTTCTGAGGCCTGTTATGCTGCCCTGTCCATTGACGACTCATTGTCAGAAGTACTACAGTATGTATCATGTATCATTATGCTATATATACAAACTTGGAAATCTTATATTTTATATCACATCCTAAAACTCTCAGTTGGTCTTTGACTTCATGTGTGTGTGTGTGTGTGTGTGTGTTGAATCTGTCAAATTATTTGTGTTTTCTCGTTGTAAATTCTTGGATTTTTGTTGAAATCATTTTGCATTTCGTTCCAAACATTTATGATATGTCCTGTATTGCAGTTGAGAGTACAGATGCTTATTAAACTATCCAGTATCTCCAGTGGTGCAGTTCAAAGGGAATTGAGTGGATAGATGCTTATTCGACTATCGGTAGAGTTTGCTGGGTCAGTGAGTGTTTTGGTGCTTATTCGACTATCCAGTATGTCCAGTTGTACAGTTTGCAGGGAAGTGAGTGAACTGATACTTATTAGACTATCCAGTATGTCCAGTGGTGCATTTTAAAGGGAAATAAGTGTACTGATGCTTATTCGACTATCAAGTTTGTCCAGTGGTACAGTTTAAAGGGAAATAAGTATACCGATGCTTACTGATGTCTTGTGGTGCAGTTTAAAGGGAAAATAAGTAAACTGATGCTTATTCGACTATCCAGTATGTCCAGTGGTACAATTTGAAGAGTAGTGAGTGTACTGATGCCTATTCGACCACCCAACATGCCCAGTTGTCAGTTTTAAGAGAAGTGAGTGTACTGATGCTTATTATCCAGTATGTCAAGTGGTACAGTTTGAAGGGTAGTGAGTGCACTTATACTTACTCGGCTATCCAGTACGTCCAGTGGAGCAGTTTGAAGGGTAACGAGTGTACTGATGCTTATTCGACTATCAAGTATGTCCAGTGGTGCAGTTTACAGGATAAACAGTGTACTTGATGCTTATTCGGCTATCCAGCATGTCCAGTTGTACAGTTTGAAGGGTACTGAGTGTACTAATGCTTATTCGACTACCAAACTTGTCTGTAGGTACAGTTTGAAGGGTAGTAAGTGTACTGATGCTTACTCGACTATCCAGTATGTCCGATGGTACAGTTTTAAGGGGTTTGATTGAACTGATGCTTATTCGGCTATCCAGTGTGTCCAGTGGTACAGTTCGACATCAAATTTATATATTTGTTTTTATTTGGAGAACCTTCACAAACGACAAGAATAGCAAAGATACCTTTCTTGAAATTAGCAAGAATTGATGTGGAAAAAATATATTTTAGTTGTAAATATAGATAACGAAACTGTGTGGATAGTTACCTTGTCAATATTTATTGAAATCTGCAACATAGTAATTCCTTCACTAAGTAAGTTACAATCTAATCATTTGAAAATAAATATTTCTAAGAACAATACCTCAAACAGCACATAAACCGAAAATGCGTCATTTCTTTTAGGTCTAAACCTTTTACAGAATACACGATAAAAAAAGAACCACTACTCCTCCACTAATAATCTGACATGACAATTCCAAATATTAAAACAACACCAGTGGTAATCCGACATGACATGACAATTCCCAAAACCAACCGCATCCAATGACAATCCGACATGAAATGACAATTCTCCAAACCAATCACCTCCAATGACAATCCGACATGACATGACAATTCCCCATACCAATCACCTCCAATGACAATCCGACATGACAA
>MJUU01055266.1:109132-124010 GCA_002080025.1 Modiolus philippinarum | reverse complement strand
CAATCACCTCCAATGACAATCCGACATGACATGACAATTCCCCATGCCAATCACCTCCAATGACAATCCGACTTGACATGGCAATTCCCCATACCAATCACCTCTCCAATGACAATCCGACATGACATGACATTCCTCATACCAATCAACTCTCCAATGACAATCCGACATGATATAACAATTCCCCGTACCCATCACCTCCAATGACAATCCGACATGACATGAGAATGCCCATACCAATCACCTCTCCAATGACAATCTGATATGACAGGACAATTCCCCTGCACCAATTACCTCCAATGACAATCCGACATGACAATACCCCATACCAATCACCTCCAATGACAATCAGACATGACATGACAATTCCACATACCAATCAACTCTCCAATGACAGTCCGACATGACATGACAATTCCCCATTCCCCATACCAATCACCTCCAATGACAATCCGACATGACAAGACAATTCCCCATACCAATCACCTCCAATGACAATCCGACATGACATGACAATTCCCCATGCCAATCACCTCCAATGACAATCCGACTTGACATAGCAATTTCCCATACCAATCACCTCTCCAATGACAATCCGACATGACATGACATTCCCCATACCAATCGACTATCCAATGACAATCCGACATGACATAACAATTCCCCGCACCCATCACCTCCAATGACAATTTGACATGACAATTCCCCGTACCAATCACCTCCAATGACAATCCGACATGACAATACCCCATACCGATCACCTCCAACGACAATCCGACATGACATGACAATTCCCCATGCCAATCACCTCCAATGACAATCCGACATGACATGACAATTCCCCATGCCAATCACCTCCAATGACAATCCGACTTGACATAGCAATTCCCCATACCAATCACCTCTCCAATGACAATCCGACATGACATGACATTCCCCATACCAATCAACTATCCAATGACAATCCGACATGACTTAACAATTCCCCGTACCCATCACCTCCAATGACAATTTGACATGACATGACAATTCCCCGTACCAATCACCTCCAATGACAATCCGACATGACAATACCCCATACCGATCACCTCGAATGACAATCCGACATGACATGACAATTCCCCATACCAATCACCTCCAATGACCATCCGACAAGACATGACAATTCCCCATGCCAATCACCTCCAATGACAATCCGACTTGACATAGCAATTCCCGATACCGATCACCTCTCCATTGACAATCCGACATGACATGACATTCCTCATACCAATCAACTCTCCAATGACAATCCGACATGATATAACAATTCCCCGTACCTATCACCTCCAATGACAATCCGACATGACATGAGAATGCCCCATACCAATCACCTCTCCAATGACAATCTGACATGACAGGACAATTCCCCTGTACCAATTACCTCCAATGACAATCCGACATGACAATACCCCATACAAATCACCTCCAATGACAATCCGACATGACATGACAATTCCCCATACCAATCACCTCCAATGACAATCCGACATGACATGACAATTCCCCATACCAATCACCTCCAATGACAATCCGACATGACATGACAATTCCCAATACCAGTCACCTCCAATGACAATCCGACATGACATGACAATTCCCCATACCAATAACCTCCAATGACAATCCGAGATGACATGACAATTCCCCATACCAATCACCTCCAATGTCAATCCGACTTGACATAGCAATTCCCCATACCAATTACCTCTCCAATGACAATCCGACATTACATGACATTCCCCATACCAATCAACTCTCCAATGACAATCCGACATGACATGACAATTCCCCGTACCCATCACCTCCAATGACAATCCGACATGACATGATAATTCCCCATACCAATCACCTCTCTAATGACATGACAATTCCCTATACCAATCACCTCCAATGACAATCCGACATGACAATACCCCATACCAATCACCTCCAATGACAATCCGACATGACATGACATTTCCACTACCAATCAACTCTCCAATGACAGTCCGACATGACATGACATTTTCTCATACCAATCACCTCCAATGACAATCCGACCTGACATGACAATTCCCCATACGAATCACCTCCAATGACAATCCGACATGACATGACAATTCCCCATACCAATCACCTCCAATGACAATCCGACATGACATGACAATTCCCCATACCAATCACCTCCAATGACAATCCGACATGACATGACAATTCCCAATACCAATCACCTCCAATGACAATCCGACATGACATGACAATTCCCCATACCAATCACCTCCAATGACAATCTGACATGACATGTCAATTCCCCATACCAATCACCTTCAATGACAATCCGACATGACATGACAATTCCCCATACCAATCACCTCCAATGACAATCCGACATGACATGACAATTCCTCATATACCAATCAACTCTCCAATGACAGTCCGACATGACATGACAATTCCCCATACCAATCACCTCCAATTACAATCCGACATTACATGACAATTTCCCATACCAATCACCTCCAATGACAGTCCGGCATGAGGATTATTTACAAACACCTCCAATCTTATATGACTTCAAAACGAGTCCAGTGGCAATCTGATATGAAATGACGACCCCTCCCCAACTAAGCACACCTCCAATGCTAATCTGACTAAATATAACGATTCCCCTTCAAATCATCTTCAATGGTAATTCTCCTACAAAAAACATCGCCAACGAAAATCTGACATGACATGGCGATTAACTTTCAGCCAATTGCAATCTGACATTGCGATTTTCCTGAAGGATCAATCCACAACAACACTGGTGTTCAATGCTTTTCATATTTGGTTTATCGTCAAGTTTTCAACCGTTTGGTTGCTCTCGGTCTTTTGACATACATTTTGTTGTCTTGAATCTTTGAATCTCTTTTTTTTGTAATGGGGAGGGGGCGTGAGGGGTTTCATTAACAGGCTAATTATCTTTATCTCACTATTTTATTATGCGTATACTTGATGAGTATCCGTGTTTGTCTATATTATGTTGCAATCGTCCACGAGCTTAAGACACTAGTGCTTTTGTCGGGAAATGGATGATAGTGATTGTAGGATCACTTTGCCAGTTTAATTTATGTTTGTTGACGATCACGTATCCAAGACCAGAAAAGACATGGATGTAGCGTTTTTTTACAATTAGCAAAGAATTCCGATCAAACCGGTGCTAGGGACCGTCTGGAATTTACCATGAGGTATGAGCAAAGCTCATTGTTGAAGGTCTCATGGTGACTTAAAGATGAAAAACAACAATAAAAGCGTTGTTCCGTTGCTTGGTTATACCATGTATTTGTAGCGACTTTGTCTCATGTGCAATTTCTCCACATCCGTTCATTGTTCATACAAGACTGGAGTTTGTCTCTCCTGCAGTGTGAAGTCCGTAAAAAAAATTCCGCCCGTGCGAGAGATATATGCTCTCTATTTTTTCCAGCTATAATGTACTTCTTCGTTAGAGAATTTCTCATTTGGATCTGGGACTATTAGTCCCAGTTTGGATATACCATCATATACTTTCAAATTTTGGCATTTATCATTTTTGTAATTTCCAAATGTAATTCTGACCACCTTTTTAAACTGCCCACATCTCACTATTTTATTATGCCTATAGTTTTCTTACAATCGACTTAATGATCTATATCATGTAATCGTCCACTAGCTTAAGACAATAGTGCTTTTGTCGGGCAAAGGATGATAATGATTGTAAGATCACTTCGCCAGTTCAATTTATGTTTGTTGATGATCCCGTATCCATGATCAGAAAAGACATGGATGTAGCGTTGTTCGACATTTAGCAAAGAATTCTGCTCAAACCGGTGCTAGGGACCGTCTTGAATTACTATGATGTATGTTAAAGGTCTCATGGTGACTTAAAGATGAAGAACAACAATAAAAGCGTTGTTCCTTTGCTTGGATATACCATGTATTTGTAGCGACTTTGTCTAATGTACATTTACTCCATATCCTTTCTTTGTTCACTAAATAGTCCAAAAATAGTTTACAAACAACGGCATTAGAATACCGAAGGAACGAGGGAAGCGATGATGACCACAAAAATCGAAGTACAAAGACATGGAAAAATCGGCAACAGAGAAAAACACATTAAAGACAAAACCCGGTCAAGAGACAGCTACAGTGCACGGAAATAAAAAGATGACATTTAGAACTAAGGCACTCATGGTGGGAACTGACATGAAAACCGGGAGTGATATCAGGTGCTCCGAAAGGGTGACCATATCCTGCTCCGCTAGTTGCATCCGTCACACTATCAACGAGTCAATCCAGGATCGGGTCAAAACCGGTTACTAGTATGTCAAATCTGTCACCAAAAGCATGTAACAACCGGCTTAAATGCCCCAAAAATACATAAAGAGAGAATGTCTTGCCCCGGGATCTCCTGTATGCTTCAATCTGTATTGTTATGTTTTCTAGTGTGTTCTTTATATTTTTTTCTCGTTCTTTTGCTTTCTTGTCTTTTTTGCGAGTAGACTATAAAATCATCTTGTATTATGAAGCCAGTATATAAAATAACAAACTTTAATGTTGATTTTTCTGCCAATTTGTTTTTATCTTTGTTTGTTTTGTCGTTTCTGAGTTTTCCATTCTTGGTATCCATTTCTTTGTATTGTTCTGTCAGCTTAGACTGATCTAACACCACGTGTAAACCAATAGAATGTGATGTATTCAATGTATTTCAATGAATTCCGAGTTTTCAATATTATATCTTCTTCATGTGATATCTAACAAAGTAAACAAAGTAATATATTTAAGAATAATTTTATTTCGCTCTAATTGCCATTCTGTGACATTATGCCATACTTTTGTAATAATTCTTTGCCAGCAAGAGGTATCATAACAAGGTGACAACATAATGAAAATAGACTTGAAAATATAGAATTTAACATGTCAGCAATTTAACAACAATTTCAACAACTTTCATACAACAAAAACAAAAACTTAACACAACATCAAAATAATAAAAAAAAATCTTTCTCTTTCTCCTTGCGCCATTTTCAAAATTGACTCTTTTCATGAGATATGAGGTAAAGGCAAGTGAATAATAGGCATCTTGGGTTATCTCCCCTTGACCAGTCTATTATTGAAAAAATGATTTGGTAAACAAAGGCACAAATGCGTGTAAGTTCTTCGGGAATAAACTAACAAAAATAATAAACGAGAAATAAGGAGTATATAGAAATAGAGAATCAGATCATCAGCAAAATAAAAATAGCACTATTTATACTGCTTTACAAAAAAGCTTGCGAGAAATGAAATTAGGATACTAAGAAATTTTTACAGCACCGGTACTTAAATGACAGCTAATGAATGTGGGATTTCGTGGCCTTATTTGCTGCCAAATTATACAACTGAGAAAAATAATATATTATAAAAAAAAATCTACTTTATAATATGCAACACCGTTAGTTGTCAAGAAATAAATCCTCCACGTTTATGTAAACCGCGTGTAATTGAAGTTGGGATTTTTATACAAGAGGATGTTCACATCAACTTTTTAAATGTTATATATTAAAGCTTATTTTACATCAATTAAAGCCTTATATAATAAGTACACATAATTTGAAATTCAATTACAACATTAAAGGGTGACTTTGGGAGAATTTATTTCCATGGCTACCAGCCTGGGTAGTCGGTGACCCTAACGATGTATTTACTAATTTAAGCACTATGT
Organism: Modiolus philippinarum; assembly: GCA_002080025.1. Taxonomy (NCBI): domain Eukaryota; kingdom Metazoa; phylum Mollusca; class Bivalvia; order Mytilida; family Modiolidae; genus Modiolus; species Modiolus philippinarum. Next base: position 118,270 of record MJUU01055266.1, on the reverse strand, counting down.
GTGTTTTGCTTGTATACATTTTCTACCAGTATCCCTGATATAATTCTAGTAACAATTTTATAATATATTTTGAGCATGAAAAATGTAAAACACGACAATGAAAAAAATATGAAAAAAAGTTTACAAATTAGCTGTAGTGACAACTGATGGTAAATTTATTGCACTAGGCCCGCTAGTACAACATGACGGGAGAAATTCTGAAATAGCACCAGTCGTAGACGGCAAGGATACGCTTGTTGACAAACTTTTAGCTTCCTTTTTCATTTTTTGTTTTAAATGTACTTTTGCATGTCTTTTCTTTTCATCGCTCCTTGCGAATTTCTTTCCACAAACATCGCATGAGAACGGTTTTTCACCTGTATGTGTTCGCACGTGCGTTGTTAAATGATCACTTCGGCTGAATGACCGCATACAAATTCGACAATGGAATGGTTTTTGACCAGTGTGAATTCTGATATGTCTTGTAAGTTCATCACTTCGTGAAAAACGACGATCACAACCTTCAACTGGACAGGCGTACGGTCTTTCGTGTGGTGGTGTTTTACTTGGTCTGTTCGGATACTTTCGTGGTTTAACTGGTAACAGTTTAATTGTACCACCTTGTTGGTAAGGTGTATTTAGAACAGACGGTAATGTTTGTTTTTGTGCGACACTTGATGATGTTCCGGGTAAATATTCGTGTGATGTTGTCGGAATAAAGAACTCCGGTGAGAGATCTGAGACGGGTTCAGTTTTGATGAGTGGAAACTGTGTTTGTTGTTGAAATCCCGCATCTGCTACTGACACTTGAGGATTGCTTACTTGTAATGCGGTAAAATTCGGTAATTGATTTTGTTGACAAGATTGTTCCTGTTCTACTGTCCATTTGAAATCACTTTGTAAACTTAAATCTTTAGAATTATAGTCCTCAGAAAAATGTAATACAGTTTGTGGAAGTGTCTGTGGCACTGAGACGGACATTGTTGACGATGTACTCGGAATGTAATTCATCGCCATCGAATGTGCACTTTGTTGTTGTGAGCATGAGCTAAATATTGGTGGTTGTTTTATTTGCATCTCGTAAGATGGTGGGCGAGAATATGGTGGCGGTGGGCTCGAGTAATCTGGCATCATTTGCATTTGTTCACATACTGGTATATTTGGTTCAGGTGAGCACGGTGTTGAGTGTGTTGAACTAACAGGTGAAGCAAATCCTGCAGAGTATGTATCGCTTGTATCTCTGACCATTTCTGGTGGTGGCGATCCGGCGTGTGAGTGTTGGGATGAAGTAGATGGTGCCGGACTAAAACGAGTTTGATGCTGTTGTTGCTGTTGTTGTTGCAGTAAATACTGCGATAGCTCGGCAATGTCTGGGTAGTCTTGTTGTGCTTGAATCTGTGGCACGGTAGTTGATATTTGTGCTTGAACTTGCGCAGCTTGTGTTAAAATGCTCAATAAAGGCGACAACGGAGCAAAAATTGGTTGTGAGCTTGTCGGTGGGAGTAACTGATCCGTACTTGTAGAGACCGGTGTTACAGATGATGTTACAAGAGTTCCTTTGTACTGAATTCTGTGTGTAAATTGTGATTGTTGTTCTTCTTGTTGCTGCTGCTGTTGTGATGACTGAAGTTGATGTTCTAGTCCAACGGCCTCTTGTTTATTGGCTCCTTCTGGCTTATCGGGAAATGAAGCCTTTACGCTTGCTAAAAATATATAAAACAAATGAATTAGCGAAAATGTAAATAAAGATGTATAATGTAATGCAATGTGTCATGTGTGTATTCATGAACACTTATTTAATGTACCCAAACCCCATTCTACACACAAAATCGTTTTAAGAAAGTAGTATTTCTTACGTTTTACGGTAAAATTTATGACAAAGTGATATGCATCGGCTGTAGACATAACTACTATCAAAATATTTTACTACTAAGCTAGTTTTACTAAGTGCAAATTCTTCAGATAAATATGTGATAATATCAAGTGCTGGCAATACTTCAGGAGATGCAAGTGCGTCATCACTTTGTCGATGACGCAAAAAGCCATTTACTCTATAAATAGTCGCTACAATATTCATAAGCACCGCCCATTTTGGTGTATTGAATGTGGGCGATTTCAGGTTGTGGGTGTCTAAACATAAACAGAACTCCATGTGTTTCTTACTATAATTTGTAACATTTCATGTTTTTACTATTTTCAATCTTTTAAACCAATAAAAAAGTCAAATAAATGCTATAAACGACTGCAAATATGTTGAACTCTTGCGTCTGTTGTCTGCGCATATTCAAGTCAATGACGCACGTAGAGATTCATTCATAATCGACATGATCATTTTTAACATTCCAGGTCTTATATGAGAATCTATAGCATTCTATGCATTTGTCAACCTTTTAAAACAGTAAAGCATCTCGTAGCAACTTAAGTTTTATGAATATTTCTATTAAACAAACATCAAATCAGAAAATTTCAGAAGAATGAATAAAATATGTTGCATTCTTAATCATGCAACCATGAATGAATGAAAAATAGACCTACCAGTGGCAGTGATTGGGACTGACTCCCATGGATCTCCACAACCAAAGAATGTAACATCCTGATTACTTGTAACAGGAGTATTAAGATTATCATCCACAGACATAGAAGGCAAACGACCTCCTCCAACTCCTTGTGTATTGTCAATATCAAAGCACAACTGAGCTATGTTCACTTGGTCCGCCAAAGCGACCTGGGATAACGTGTCAAGACCGTCCATAATCATGTTTATAAACAAATTGGTGATTCACTAGTATTATATAATATTATCCGATTGTAAAAATTCATAAGTCGCAGTTACACGTCCACATTGGTTCAGTCGTCAGTCTATGAATGAAGTAAATGTGCTTAACTTGGATTTATGAATGAACGAATCTTTAGTATGGCGTTCCAAATAAGGCAATCTAATTAATATTCCAACCAATGAAAAGCTTCTGCGGTTAGGTTGCCTAGCAGTATCTCCTAGCAACGAAACGCGTCACAATGACGTCAACCATAAATAATAGATAACTATTACTACTACAATTTACTATGAAAAATGTAGGTCAATTAAAAAAGACACATTAAAAAACATTTTACATATAAATTGAAGCAAATGCTATGATCTACAGTAATATTCCTTCGTATTGTGAAAATATCATCAAAAATCAACTTTTATTCTTCGAGAAATTCAACGTAGTAACAATTTACACACGAGTAAATTTTTTCTCGTAAATTTGACCTTTGATCTTCCGATTGGCGTATTACCTTATATGGGATACAAGGTCAAATTCCTACCTGTGACGTCAATGTCGGAAAGGAAATAATGTGTCCATATAAGGTAAATTTCATCGTGAAAAATCGTTTTTCTACGTAAAACCGGATTCGTAGTAGCCAAATTTAGAAGTTTCCGTCAGACGGACTTTGACGAAATTTAACGAGTGAAATGAAAATAGCCCTGTGACGTCAAACTGCTATGCACCACTGTCAAAGGAGCAATAATTTTGTAATGATGAGAGAAACTGCATTATATTAGCTTAATCCTATCTTAAATCTATTTTTATACCGATCGATGAGTCAAAATGTCTACAGAATCAATCAATGATATAAAACATATTCCTAAAGATAGTTTGTGGATAAAAATAGCAACAATGATGCAGAAAATGGCGGTTGTTGGAGAAGATAATAATGATGTGTTTTCTTCGTGGGTTTATTCACTAATAAGGAAGAGTAGCAGAAGTTAATTTTCAACACCAATTATAACTTTAATCACATAGCATGCTAAGTATAAACGTTTTAATGTCACATTCCAGCTATTTTGTTGGGGCGTATCTTAATGTTTTCTAGCTGCGGAGTCCTTTTATTTTTTTCTGATTTGGCAGACCATCCGCCATATCAAAAAAAAAAAAAAAAAAAAAAAAAAAAAAAATCACAAGGACCATGAGCTTCGGTTCCGCAGCTAAATGTTTTCAGTCCTACCTGGCTACACATACACAGAAGCCATGGAAGTTGCAGGCCCTTTCCACCTGAATCCACAAAAGTCTTCAATGCATGCAATGTTGTGATGAAATCTTATAAAAACTTGTGTATTCAACTTGCTGTAGAATTTTAAATGGTCCATGTCTTTTTTCAGAAGGTGGTAGGGTAAACTGACGGCGAGTCGGACACTTACATTTTATGGTGAAACTTTGTCGGGTCAAGATAAACCAACGGGTTGTCTCTTTGACGGAGTTTCAGGGGTAAATATCACATAAATGGTCCTGTAAATAAATACCAGGAATTCCCTTATTAAACTACAGGGTTTGCTAGGCCCAGAGAATTCTACCTCCCGCTAAAGACAAAGATATAAGTTCCCCACTAATTAGTATACAGTACAGAAAGAGTGGTACCGTGACAAATCACCGTGATAGACATGTCCCACTCTGAGAGTGATACTGAATAACTTTTTATCTTTAAGAGATATCACAATTATTTTTTCTGCATTTTAAGTGGTATAATACACCACTCTTAATACAAAAGAAAGTAGGAAATGATCTCAAATAGGATAAAAGATATTTAGTTCCACTCTCAGAGTGTGACACGTCTATCACAGTGATTTGTCACGGTACCACTCTTTCTGTACTGTACCTTTCCTTCTCGGTGGCTGGAATATGTGTCTGTGGGTCCAATCGTCTGGCGCCAGATTCCTCCGCTGCATCACAGGGACTCTTTTTCGCGGGAACCTCTTCGGAACATCACTGCTCTTACCATTACCTCTTGTCATCCATTTGGGATGTTTCATGCCTCAGCCTTACCTAACTGGGAAACCCCCGTGAAGTGGTCAATTTTACCATACTCCCCCATGTTTTGAAAAGGAAGGATCTTAATCCTGACTAAAAAACTTATCCCCAGGGAAAATAACCACTGAACTAAACAGGTTTCCGAAATATCAATCTGTTCCTAAAATCCCTATTCCCCTAACGCTTAAGGGTGTTCCCACTACACAAAGACTGTCCATATAGAATTGCCCTCCAAAGAGACGATTGGGAGAATATGCTATAAAACATGAAATCCAGAATTCTACTAAACACGGATTCGAACCTGAATTATTAAAGATGATCCTCACAAGATCCCACACTAGGTCTCACTACCTAGGGTGTAGGCCATAAACAATAAAAAGGAATCTACTCGAGATCCAACACTTCCTCTAGAGTGTAGGCCTAAAATATAGCATAAGGACACATCCTAAATTTCCAATAAAAACATAAGTCTCTCAGCAAAACTATAACATCACAAGTGTAACTCAACTTCCCTAACACAGACAGACGGTCTGTGAACAGTCAAGCGGACCTCTCCAGACGACTTAAACCCACAATTAGTTAAAATACTAAAACTTATCCGGAAATGTATATCTCGAATCCAGTAATCCCCCCTGAATTTCCAATAATCTAACTCTACGGATTGGATATTTACACCTATATATACACATAAAACTTTCCTCACTGAGGGAATATCCAATAAAAAACGAAAAAGAACTAAACGGATTATCTCTGGATCGTCCTTATACCTTAAGGATATATATATATCTTAGTGTGAACCTGTCCTCGGTCACACTTTCTGTCCAATATTTACAAATGAGGTTACCAGCCTAAGGACTGGTACGTTACCTCCTCCTCAACTTCATTATAACTGTTACTTTTTCAAAATTAACTACTGCCTTCCCCCTCCTTCCTTTCCATTGGAGGGGTCCCTTTCTGTCATTTGGCAATTTGGACAAAAGTAACGGTCTATAGTCTCTACCTCTGCAGGACTTAAGTTCATGCAGGTGAGATGAAGCCATTCTCTACAGTTATCACACTGTACCATCATGTCACCAGTATCTGGTCCTCGACAGATACAATATTTTCTCTGTTTTGTTTGGCCTTCAACCTCCTGAAGGACATTCTCTCCCTTAAGAACTTTCTCTTGGCACTTTTGGAGCCATACTGGTATTTTCCTGTCACGACAAGGCTTCAACCTGTCGTGGTTTGTAGTAAACAGCATGCGCTGTAATTTGACCTTGTACAAGTAAGGTGTAATAACTTCAATGATCACACCTGGCCCTTTCCACGGTGGACAGTCAGGGGTGCAACTTAAATAAGTTATTACCAAAATCACTTAAATGAGTTACTATGAGTTACTGACTTTTTTTTAATAACTTATACCAGTTATGAAGCAATAATTCTATATGAGTTACTGTTTTGTTAATCAGGGGACATTACTCTGTGGATAACTTCATTCAGTTATTGAAGTCTTTTTTACATTATATTCAGTTTTGTTGAAATTCTTACATATTTGTCACAGTTAAGTCTATTATTACACATGTATTAAGTAGTTCAAACTGACCTTAATCTAATGATGGCCTGTCTAATTGATTTTGATGAACCATTTCTAAGATAACTGAGATTTAATTTCCGAAGGGTCCAATCTTTATGGGGGTTGGCGCATGTATTTCCTCTCTTTGCGCATTTATAATTGATAGGTAATTACACAGTTAAGATTCCAAACCATATGGGAAAAACTATTGTTTTTTTGAGAAAAATCTTTATCATAATGAAATTTGTAATCAAAGTTGGACATTTTCAAGAAATCAACATTTGATAACTTAAGGTAGATGGGTAGTCCAAAAATTTTTTCCATAGATTTTCTTTATTTTCTCAGGAAAGTTTCCTTTTGATATTAGCATTGAAATAAAAAAATAAAAAAGGGGGGTCACCGTGCTTGTTTTTAAAATAACTGATATCAAAATAATCAAATATTTCTAATGAATATATAGGGAAAAACAGGTATATTGTTTATTTCTTTAAAACTATTCCATAGATTTTTTTCTACTTTATTCATGTGTTAGCCCTTTCAACATACTTTCAAAAAATATAAAGAAAAATGGGGGTCACCGACTTTGTTTTCCATAAAATTTATAAAATGTGAATTTTCATAGTGATATCTATGTAAAATATTTTTATCAGATTATCTCCCTTTTTCAAATATCTTGTTCCAACTTATTTAATTATCAAGTTACCATGCCTCGTCTTATTAGATAAAGACATGTAAATTCAACTCCATGTAGGCCCTTTGCATATTGTATTATCTTTATAATATTGATTGATTTATTACAAATAAAAATATTTGCATATTTAAAAAGCAGATAATACCACAACAACATAAATAACGAATTCAAAATGGCGGAAGACTACCGATCTACCTTAAATAAGTTATTGCTGAAAATACATGATCACTCAATTCAGTTACACAAAAGTACTTCATTTGATAACTTGAATAGGTTACACCCCTGACTGGTGGACTAATTAGACCACAAGCATGTCTACCTGCCTCACTGTCATTACAACCTTGACACAATTTCAAAACAGCTTGTTTTGTCATATGAGATTCAGGTAAGTCCCTAAAAGCTTTTGTCGCTAGTGACAATACTCTGTCAGCCCAGTCCTCCAGTGACTCATTCTTATACTGGACTGAGTTTTGAAACTGAGTTTGTAAAGTTTCGGGTAAACCTTTGAAACCGAAACGTCTCTCCATTTTAAGGATCATTTCGTTGTACGAAATCTCAGGTGTTTGTTCTAGTACTAGTGTACAGTATTCACTGGCTTTGTCTTCCAGTGACCAACATATAGCTGGTCGAGTTTTAACTCTTCACTCCAACCGGCTAGTTTAGCATAACGGGAAAATTTTGTGTAAAATGATGTCCAATCACTCTTGCCATTGTACTTTAGCGTTTTAAACGATGACATCATACTACGTTGAAATTGTCTCTCTTGTTCAGCTGGTTTAGCTGGGGTGGGTGTAGTACTCTGTTTCTCTTGTACAGGTTTAACATCTTGCACAAGGTTGTGCTTGGGAACAGTTTTAGGTGGGGTCGGTAGTCGGTCTTGACTACAGTGTTTTTTCTTAGTTGCATAATCACGAGTAGGTGATTTGTACATGTAGTTTCTGCGTCTGTGACGACGTGATGGTGGTGGGGTACGTTGCTTATAGTTATGATACCTAGATTTGTGTTCTTGGGGGGTCTGATGTCCATCAGTTAAGTAGGAGTCAGATGAATCTGAGTCATAACTATAGTTCGACATATACAACGGTTTCCATTGCTCGGAGGAAACTGGGTGTTGACGGTCACGGTGATGTGACGGAGGAACACCAGATATGCCCTGGTAGTGATTGCGTCTACTAGTATCATATGCTGGCGGTATTTGCATATGCGACTGACCACCTTGCGTGTTCTGCGCTGCGACTTGAGTAATGTGTTGTTGCATTAAACCTGGTTATTGTTGCGTATATCCTTGTTGGTTATGTGGTTGACCAACAAATACACCCGCGTTTGTGCCTGCTTGTAAGTTCCACTGCGTACAGTACAGCCAGAGACTTGCCATGATAAATCACTGTGATAGACATATCACTCTAAAATTTCAAATGTCTATCTTTTTTCATGATTGATCTATCAACATTTTTTCTTTTTGCATGTTAAAGAGTGGATTGCATCACTTTAAATACAAAAGGAAACATGTTGATAGATCAAACTGCAAATAAAACATACACATTTCACTAAGCAGAATGATACGTCTATCACAGTGATTTATCATGGTAAGTCTCTGGCTGTACTGTACATGTATGTACTGTACCACGATTCAAGTCAATACTTGGGTTGGGTAGGGTGTTACTACTGACAGACAACCCTGCAGGTGGAGCAGGGATATGGACATTGGAACCCTGAGACACCCTGCCCATTGCCCCTTGGGTATGTGGGACTTGTAGGTTACTCATGGCCTGTACCATAGATCCCTGCGTTACAGGGGTAGGCACATACAAGTTCTTATTTGTATCAGCTATCGCCCCATGTAACATTTGTGTGTCTGTCTGTACATCTTGCTCCACAGTATTCTTTGGTTTTGTCTCGCTAATTTGTACATTATTTAATTGTTGTTGCACAAATAAATCTAACTCATAGTTGGGTGGTGGAACTTTTTGTTTGACAATGTTCGGTACACCAAATTCTTGCTTGGTAACAATTGGTTTTGTCTCCTGTACAACTTGTTTGGTATCCTGACCAGCAGTGACTGGTTTGACTGGGGTCGGTTGTAATAAAGGACCCAACTGCTCCTGGTCAGTTTTGTTTGCACT
>MJUU01055266.1:60386-96716 GCA_002080025.1 Modiolus philippinarum | reverse complement strand
AAAAAAGTCAGTTTCTCATAGTAACTCATTTAAGTGATTTTGGTGATAACTTATTTAAGTTGTACCCCTGACTGATACATGTATTGAAGAATCATTTAATTTATATACATATATAAAAAGTTTATCAATGGTTTTTACTTTTAGAAGATGGTCAGGCAGAATACAAGAAAGAAAAGTTTTGTAGACATTTCAGATAATGTTTTGTGTATTTTATTATTTTGTTTAAAATACCCTAACATTAAAAATAATGTCAGCAGTATTATTCTACATCAAAAGATTTTTAAGTTCAACATTGAAGACACAGAAGTGGACAATGTATACAGAAAAGGCATGTAAAGAAACTGGTATGGAAATGAATGGTGAGATATAGATCAAGTTTGAATTTGGTTCCGGTCGGTTGATTTTGTACAGAGTTTTGACCCTAAGACTTGGTCAAATTTTGAATAATATAGGTTTCTGGAGGTTTTTTCTGTAACCACTTCAGTGTTTTTGGACTTTTGTAATTCTGAGGGTCACCATGACCCTTTGGTGTAAATTTTGAGGGTCAAATGAAATATCAGAGGGTAGTAACAAAATCTGTAAAAAGAAATGCAAAGCCACCAGTCTAGTTTTTGTAACAATTTTAAAGAAGTCATTACTGTCTATTCATGATAATCACATGTCTCATTGACATTTAATATGACAATCATTGTATGTACCATGGCTGTCACTGGGGGTTTCATTTTATCAAAAATTTTTCGTTCACAATTTTTGTGAAACTTTTGGCTTGAACTTTATTGCTGGTAGCTATTCAGTGGTCACCTGAAATTTGATGCATTTCCAATGCAGATCTTTGAAAATAAAAAGAGTCATGGTAGCAAATTGGTCAGCATGTTTGCAGGCCACACAATGTCTGCATTTCATGCTAGTCCCTTCTTAGGTTTAATAGCATCGGTATTCACTTAACTCCTGGCTATTTAAGTTTCTTTTAGTATGCTGCTAGCTGCAGAAGACATTTAAGTTGTTGTTTTCACCTTAATCAGAATTAGCTGGTGAGGAACTCGGCTTTGGGGCAATGTTGTCATTTTTGTTTGACCTTGTAAACAAAGCCCATCAGCAATGATATTTTGACTTTAAAAAACGTCTGCGCATCATTGTTGCGCAGTACGCTCTAAAGATAAAGTCCGAGATGATAGAATATTTTTTTACTTTTACTTTCTATTTATACATTTCGCTTTACGGTATTTGGATTTATAACCAATATTGAGATTTATTCCTTTTGATTTTTCTGCGTCAGTACAACCCTTACTGCAAATTTTTTAGTGTCAATTAATTTTTCTGTGCGTAATTTACGCACATATTTGCGTTAACGGAAACACTGCGATATTTGGTATATGAGTATATATAGTGGAGATACAGATAAAGTTTTAGTTTAGTCCTGATTGGTTGATTGTGAATGGAGTAACGGCCCTTGGACTTGGTAAATTTTTGAAAAACATCAGTTTCTCCACCTTTTCTTTACAATGGGTGAATATGTTGATTTGATATATAGTATATGATTGTATGTTTATAGATTACTGATTAAGTTTAAATTTGGTTCCTGTTGAATGATTTTTGTGGACAGTTATGGCCCTTGGACTTAATATTCAAAATTCATTAAATGAAATAGCCTTTTTAAATTTACATATTAATTTGATATTTGTTAAGTGGTTACATCTTGGTAAGGCACATATTCTGTCATGTCTGTTTGATTTTTTTCAATCAAAATTTTGTTGTGATCCAACATTGCCATAAAGTTCGAGTTAACAGTGGACGGGCGTATCATGCGCTCTTGACGCAGTAGTTTATTTGCAATGGATTCCTTATGAAAAATACTTTGTAAAACTTGACCTGGACCTTAAGTTCAAGTTACTGTCCAGTAGGGCTCACAGAGATTGATGCAATCTGTCTGATATCTAGTGCAACAGTAAACCTTTTTATATGAGGTTTGATTTCGACAGGCACTGTCAACTCAGATTCGGTTCGTTCTTATTACTTTTTTAACTTGAGGTTAAGACCATGAAAATTGAAATGTGATGAATATTGAAACATATCTATTATTATTTTTTATGGGAGAGTAATGTGCAATGCTTGATAGGACACAAATAACAAAATGTGTTCTCCCAGGGTGTTATGATGATTATAAGTAAACACTGACAAACTATGATCAGTCTTCCAGAAAATATATGTGCAGTAAACAAACCTGAACCAAACACACTAAAAAAACAAATGTCTGTTGCAGAAAAACTTTGATTAGATGAGGATTGTTTTTGTAAATTCTTCAAATAAGATATGTTTAATTTGAATAGCACTGTCTTTTTACACACTGCCCAGTGTTTGAAACTAAAATGTAATGTATCATATACAATAGGTCTACCAGAATGAAAACTCCCATAGACCTCGGACCAAATGTCAATGACCAAGTCACTATATTATTTTCTTACAGAACAAATTTGTCATGGACATTTGGTCTATGCAATATAATGCCAAGGTAGCCTGAGGCCAATTTTGATAGACATTGTTTTCAGGTCTATGGCCAATTTCACACACTGACTGCCTAAATTGGCAGATGCGGCATTGCAATTGTCTGTCTGAAGGTTTCTAACTGATAACTTGAAAACGAAATAACATGAATTACAATGCATCTTCAAACTAAGGGCCTCTCCAGAAAAATGGACATGGGGGTCTTTGAAGGCACTTTTTATTTACCCCCACCACCCCTAGAATTTCTTCCCATATATATAATATAAAAAGATGATGAAGCCACAACCACCCATAGCAATTTATATCAATTGCCTTCAAAGAGTCCCAGACTAACTTTTCTGGAGCAGACTAAAGTATGTAAGTAGTTTATCACAACACTGATGCCAAGTCCGATATTCGTTTAGAGGTTTGATTGATTTGAATTAAACCCAAAGCTATATTAATTTTGTTTTACTATGATTGATACCAAAAGTTAACCTTGGTGACAAGAGTGTCTGTTTTCTATAAAACAGCATTGAATAATTATAAATTTATAAGAAAATATAACGAAAGAAAAGTATGAAAAGTGGAACTTTTTTATCATAGATATTGTAGTACAGCTAGGTTAAACAATTCCATCAACTGATAATGATGTCAGATAAGACATAATCTGTTGTACATGTTGTCTAGAAGAAAAATGCATTGTTCCTTCAACCAGCTGCATACCTTGTTGCACATCATGTTTGTAGATGTTTGTGTGGGGTGGGGTGGGAGGGGGTGTTAGTTCTCAATTGAAAATTTCAAATAATAAAAATCCTTTTATATATTTTTTTATAGTATATGCATATTATAAACAGATAAAACTGTAACAGACATGACAGATGAGGTAAGATTTGATCATTTGCTCTGTTCATTTTAAGCTAAAGTTAAATCAAAAGAAATATTTTGTTTTCAAATCACATTTTGTTTTATACTCATATTCATAATCAGACATTTCATGGTTATAAAAACTTTCCACATTTAAATTGATTTACAGTTACAAGTAATGCAACTTATACAGGTAGTCTTCAGATACTGAATGCTGTTTCTTTGGTCTTTCATGCAGTACTTATATTATTGTTCTCTATAGTAAGACTGACTGAATTCTCAAAATCCAGAGTATTGCTTTATCTTTATCTTGAAGTAAAAGTAACTCAGTAAAGGTGTTCCATACGTCTCAATTTATTTTCATACTCCATTTCTTGAAAGCTATCAGATCAACGACATGAACAAAAATCAAAACACCAGTAACTGGCAAATTATTCTTATACTGTCATAATTGCCTCAGAAGACTGCTATTGACAGGACATGTAACAACCTTTCAGAGCATTGTGCATTTCTTAAAAGTTTGCTTCAGCCACATGACCATTTGTTTACTATAAATATTTATACATTGTGAGATTTTCAAAATATTTCAAAAAATGAATAACATCAATTTCAAAATTATATCTTTTACTGACACCAGACAAGTGATAATTTGATTTTTAACAATTAAATTTACAGTACTTTAGAGGTTAATAGCTAGGACTTAAGATGTGAATCTTGTCATGATCTACACAGCTTACTCCTACATATTTTAATTGTTTTGTTTACATAATATTTCATATGTAGGTGTATTAAAAAAGAAGTAATAGTATAATTTGATTTGTGATTGGAGCCCACGTGAAACACTTGTAGACAAGTCGGAGCTGATTGATCAAAAGTTTTGGAGGTAAGCTATGAGAATAAAGATTGTAATATGGAAGGCAGTATTGTCTGGCTAATATTTGTTCAAAAAGCAAAAAAGTGTTATTTTATACCCTGTTTATCACTCAGGTTTCTATGAATCTTTTTCTATTCTAAAAACAGTTGAATATAAAAGATCAATGCATACCTTGTGAAAGAAAGAAAAATGAATTCAGAGAAAAAACAATTTTCCACAAAAAGATTCACCCTAGTCGTCTTATTTTGATGTTTTATTATTTTTTTTATTTGTTTCTACAATTTTATATATTGGATATATACTAGTACAGTAGTTCTTCTAGTAGCCTATGCCATTTCCAAAGAAACAGGAAACATTATTGGACCAATTTTGTCACTTGCAATTTCTACATCAAGTTTTAATGGATTTTTGTGTGAAAGTTGTGGTTTCTTAAGCAGTCAAATTTTTGTGGGTTACTACTTATTGATACAATTGTCATTGCCACATACATGCCGATAAAGAAATTGTGCAGTGCAGATTTTTGTACTTGTTGAGATAAAATAATAAAGCAATATTTTCCAACCTCAAATCCTGCATCAAAAATGTATGGTTTGATGCCCTCTGAAAGAAATGTACAGAAAACCTACAGCATTATTGGAAATGTATGTAAGCTTGTTTTGACTTATTTTTATGCCCAAGCTTTAGGGGGCGGGGGGGTATAATGGTCATGGTGTCCGTTTGCTCGTTGCTTCCTTCATTCACATACACCATAGGGATACACACTTTATGGTAACAACTCATCCTAGACCTCTCAGTGAAATTCATTGAAACTTTCAGAGAATGTTCAGTACATATTGCCACTGTGCACCAACTATTTTAAAATTTGATTTGAATTGATGGTAAATATTTTTTTTTATTTCTGGAATCTAATTGGGGAACTTTGGGTAAATATATTAGTGAGCTCTGCTCAAAGATTTTGTAGTTTTACATCTAAATTGTAAAGTTATCCTCCCTTGGAAATTCTGATTTAAAACTAAATGATCATAGGCGTTATTGGGGCAGTTTAGAGGGAATATTTTGTGTGTTGAATATTGTTTTGTAAGTTGCGTATGGTGGCTTTAACTGATTACACTAGAGATGTCAGATTATTAATCTCCTACTCATATTATTAATTTTTAATAATTTGAGTAGGAGAATAATACTGACCCCTGAAGATTAAAACTGACCCACCAAGATTAATAATTGACCCTCTGAAATTAAGACTGACCCACCAAGATTAATAATTGACCCTCTGAAATTAAGAGTGACCCGCCAGGATTAATAATTTGACACTCCAAAATTATCCATCCTAAGAGGATAAGTATGTTAATCTCAGTGGGTCACTCTTAATTTCAGTGAACATTATTAACCTAGGCGGGTCAGTCTTAATCTACGAGGGCAAGTATTATTCTCCTACCCAAATTATTAAAAATTAATAATATGAGTAGGAGATTAATAATTTGACATCTCTAGTGTTAAGAGAGAGTCCTTGAAGTGGAGGGCTTGTAAGAGAGAAGAATTTTTTTCTTTTGTAAAACCGTGTTTACTTGCATAAGATTTGCACAAATATGTAATTTTACGGATATGTAAAAATAACCAAGTAGGAAAAGCATTTTCGGTATGTGTTTACATGACTTTATTTTGATGTGTGTATTTCAATTTAAATAGCCAATTTTTTTTGGTTGAAATTTCAAAAAATTATTTGAATTATAGATAGATATCTTGAAATGAAATGTTGAAGTTTTCAGTGAGAGTGAAAATATTGCTAAGCATGCTAAAAGAGGCAAAATTAAAACAAACAAAACAGAAGTAGACAGATCAATTAGAGAAAGATGTATATTTCTAGGATGACAGTTTATTACATGTGTAGACATTTTATTGTTCCAATCAAATTGTGCAAGCTTTTTGTTCCCCTTCAGCATGTTCAGAAGCAGAAAAGTCTGTATATTTTAAGTTGAAGTCAAATGCTGAAAGAATATACCATTTAAATTTACACATGTGCAAATATTATATTTTCACCTGCCCCTGAGGTCATGCAAATTACACATGATGTGCAGTATACACAGAGTGCAAAATTTGCACACTAAACAAATTTTTATACCCATGTAAAATATAAAGGTACGTAGAACTTCATTTAAGAGGGGCATATGTTGGCTATATAGTGAATAAATTTAGTTTTTTTTTTAAATACCCCCTAACACTAGATTTCAAGTCACATGAATTTATCCCATCTTGTGAGCAGGATACATTCCACCTCCCCTCCTCTGGGTCTTAGCTTGTGGCTTACAAAAATGAATTATCCATAAGGCCTTTATCTTTTCATGTTTATTTACTATCCATACATCTAGTGCATACAGTGTGCCTAAATGTAAGTGGATAGTTCCAAGGTCATAATAGTTATACAAGTCAAGTTGTATGTCCATTATGTGCGAAAAACTGCAACAAGGTGTGTGAAAAGTGTTAATTTTCACTACAAACTGTTGGATATAAACGTGGGCATGTGTTAAGTTGAAAATTAAAATCTTCAATTACTGTAAGTACTATGTGTACTTTTATCAAAACTTAAATATATTCAAAAACTGAATGTCGTGTAATACAAAAAAAAATAGTGAAACTTTTCAAACTTGAATGCTGTAAGATTTAACTACATAAATATATTTTATACGACCTCAAAAAATTTGAGGTCATATAATGGTATGGTGCTGTCGTCGTTGTCGTTGTCGTCGTTGGCGTTGTTGTCCGTAGACACTTTTTTTTTGGTCAATAACTAAAGTTGTAGTTGTTCGGTCCTTATGAA
This sequence comes from Modiolus philippinarum, assembly GCA_002080025.1. Classification (NCBI taxonomy): domain Eukaryota; kingdom Metazoa; phylum Mollusca; class Bivalvia; order Mytilida; family Modiolidae; genus Modiolus; species Modiolus philippinarum. Next base: position 89,679 of record MJUU01055266.1, on the reverse strand, counting down.
ATTTTAACACAATGTTCCTTGGCACAAAAGAAAGACTTTGACTTGTTTTGGTTATTGAGGCCCTGCCAGTTTCTAAAAAAGGGGCCAAAAAGGGCCAAATTTGGTGTTTTCATATATTTAGCTGTAGAATATTTATTTTTTATCAGATTTTGATGGGGTTTCTTTCAGTGTTCTCCTGAGGAAATTTCCAATCTGCAGTATATTAACGGATTTCATGCTGCATGTACTGTTCTTGAGATAAATGGGACCCGAAAGGGGTTAATCTAAAAAAATTTGAATTTTTTATTTTTAGTTCAATTTTAATGCAGTTTTTTGCAATGGAATCCTTATCATAATTAACATGGCGCTCAACTACAGATTTTTGATAACTCCTTTCCTTTCTGAGCTATGAGGGTCCAAACGGGTCCAAAATTGCATATGTGAAGATGACCTAAAATTTTTAGTTTTCATCGGATTTTGATGGTATTTTTTTCTTTGGATTATTCTTGTTATAAGCTTTCAGTAGTATATCAATAAATTATCATTCTGAGCTATAAGGGGTCAGAGGGGACAAAATTGCAATTTTTTCAAATTTTGTAAAATTTTATTTTTTATCCGATTTTAGTGGGGTATGTTTCTTTGAATTCCTCTTGACACAAGCTTTTAGTAGTATGCCATCAGAACTTGAATATTTCTTACCGTTTCCAAGCTATAAGTGGCTAAACAGGGTCAAAATTGCAAATACGCAAATAACTTAAAAATTTTAATTTGTCATCAAATTTCAATGGGATTTTTTCATTGGATTCCTCCTGAAGTAGGTTTTCAGGTGTGAGCCAACAGATTTTGCATAGCTCATATGGTTCCAGAGCTATTAGGGATCTAATAGTTGATTTTTATGTTCCATAGATTGTGTCCACCTAATTTCTGTGTTAAGCTCTTTATTGTGACCATCTAATTACTGTGTCAAGCCTTTTACTGTGTCCACATTCACTTTAAATTACATTTGTTCAAATTTCAGTGGTTGACATGCTGCAGTGGTATCATGCTGCGCTCGGCGTAGCCCTTTATTGTGAAATTAATTCTGCAAGTATGAGATAACTTATGCACTAATGCATTGCAGTTAAAATGCATTCAATCTTAAAGATCTTTGTGGTTGTATTTTGGTAAGGGGCAGTGGTTCAACTGTAAGGGGGAAACGAATCACCATATGTACTGAAATCGCAGTATTTTTTATGACGGATCGGTTTTCGATATTGGAAAGGCCACTTACGATACACCTCTGATAACATGTGAACTGAAAAAAAATATTATATGCATTGCAAAAAAAAAACAAAAAAAAAACTAAACGTTTTTAGAATAAATAAATCAGTTTATTCTTATTATTTCAATCTCCTTTGTTTTTGATGATATCATAATCGACCTCAGTTGTAATATGGTGGAGGAGTTCACAGGACAAAAAAAAAAAAACCAAAATGTATCTCGATATGTATCGTAATGCAGGTAGAATATCACAATACGGATTGTTTGCCAAAAAGGTGTATCGTTACACCCCTATTCAACTGAGTAGGTATATTTGTTGACGAATCCTTACCAAATTTAAGCAAATTTCTTGATGCGCCAGGAAGCGCACATGCAAGCTGGAGCTTTGGACCCTCTCACCTATACATTTTGATTTAGAACATTAATTGTATGTCAGATTTTGAATATAATTGTCTTCTCCATGACTTTCAACACTTGTAAAAGTAGCAGGCTTTTTTTAACAAGTAGGCAGGGCAAAAGGAAGCTAGAGAACAATTATAAAACCACAGTTTTGGATAAAAAAAATATAGCCTTCTACTGAGTTTACACAAGGCCAAATCAAGTTAATACGAAGATTCTCATATATTCTCCTGCCCAACCAAAATCTGTCCTCCCCATTTTTATTTATTTGAAAAAAATACAGTTTCAGCTTAATTTTCATTTTGATTCTTGGAAAATGTCATATTTAAAAACAGAAAGATGCTGTTTTTAGCTCACCTGGCCCATGTGAGCTATTGCCATCACTTGGCGTCTGTCTTCCATCCCTGGTAAACTTTTTAAAAAATTTTTCTCTGAAACCACTGAGCCAATTTTAACAGAACATGGCCTGAATCATTACCAGGGTAGCTAGTATTAAATTTGTATCTGAGGAGACTGAGGACCAAACAACATGGCTGCTGTAACTAAAAATAGCACATATTGGAAAATTGCTATTTTTGGCAAATAAGTCAAAAAGGGTTCCTGATATCAAAAATCTGACAAGCATGAGAAAATCTACCCGCTATGCAATTTTGAAGAAATCGAAAGCCCATCTTGGAGTTATTGCCCTTTTCGTTAAAATTTTTGAAATTTTAATATTTTTCATGAGAAAAAACTGTAACAGATAGATGACTACTTTAAATTGCCAAAATGTTCAGCATGTACATTTTATATATCAAGATCTACATACCTAGAAATTTTGTAGAAAATCTGAATACCTAAATAGGAGTTATTGTGCTTTATTGGTCAATATTTTTTTGAAAGTTTCTACGTTTTGCTTTATATTTTGAAAAGGATTTGAGATAGAGGTTTAATGCAAAAATATTCAGTTTGTCAAGGAATACATTTTATCTTCATTATTAAAGCTTCTGACCTTATCCAAGATGGCTGCCAGTGGGGAACTCAGTTAAACATTAGACCCTATTGGAAAACACATTCAAAGATCTTCTTCTCTGACACAACTTGGCCAATTGGAACCATACATGGTCATTACTGTCATTTTTTGGTTCCCTTTGAAACAACGGTAGTAGAAAACCGAAGGAACAAAGGAGTGAAATTTACAAAAATCCAAGTCCAAAGACATGGCCAAAACAAGAACACAGACACACAAAAAACAATGACGTTAGACAGATACAAACACAGAAACAGAAATTACAACATTCAAAACAAAGGCACTCACAGTGTGAACTCCAGTGAAACTGAGAGTGACATCAGGTGCTCTGGAAGGGTAAGCATGTCCTGCTCTGTTAACAGCACCCGTCACACTGCAAGTGAGGAAAATATGTTTTTGAAGGACCTGTTTGGTAGCTTATTGGTTATTGTCGTTTTCTAACCCTAAAACAAAAACCAATAAAAGTTCATGGTACGTGTTACTTCTCTAATCCTCAAACAGTGCCATGGTAAAATTTTGACATGTTAAGCACTTAAAGTGTGAGCTCCCTTAAAAATTGAGAGCGACATCAGGTGGTCTGGAAGGGTAAGCATGTCCTGCTCTGTTAACAGCACCCGTCACACTGTGAGTGATTCAATTTGGGAAAATGTCAAAGTCGGTAGTCAAATCCGGGAAGACGTTAATCTAGCTGAAAATGTCCACTTTCATTTGTGATACAGACACGTCATATCTTTCAATGATGTTATTGTGACGGCCATAGAATTTCTTGAGGGATGACATTAACATTGGTTTAACAAATCCCTGACTAAGCAGCTTTTTGGACAGTGTTTTTGCTCTGTTCAAAAAATCACTGTACAAACTACACGCTCGACAGTAACGATTCAACTGTGAAATATACACTCCATAGGCTGGAGAGGTAGGTATATGCTGCTAAGAAAGGGAAAGTTCACAATTGAGAAATTAAAATCATCACGCTTGTCATATAGCTTAGATTTCAAACATTTGAAAAATGTGTCTGGCAAGTCCCAATCAGATCCAAGATGACTGCCAGTGGGGAACATAGTTTAACATTGAACCCTATGAGAAAACACTTTCAAAGATCTTCTCCTCTGAGAATCCTTGGCAAATGGGAACCATACTTGGTTTTAACCGTCCTTATTTGGTGCCCTTTGAAAAATGAGTCCAGCAAGTCCCCATCAGACCAAAGATGGCCACCAGGCACCAGCTTGGAACATAGTTTAACATTGAACAGTACTGGAAAACATATTCAAAGACCTTCCTGTCTGAAACTGTACTTGGTTAATTGGAACCAGACTTGGTCATCATAGTCCTCAAGTAGCCCTTTTTAAAAAATATGTCTGACAAGTCTGCAATCCAAGATGGCCGGCAGTATGGAACTTAATTTAACATTAGACCATAATCGAAAACACATCCAAAGATCATCTCCTCTGAAAACTTCTTGGTTAATTGGAACCAAACATGGTCACAACTGTCCTTCAATGGCTGTCTTTGTAAAATGTGTCCGGCAAGTCTGTGTCATATCCAAGATGGTCGCCAGCAGGGTGAGGGTTGGAGAGGGGCTTAACATTGGAACTTATTTGAAAACACATTCAAAGTCAAAGAACTGCTTTGAAATACTTTTCATATTGGAACCAAACTTGGTCACAATGGTCCTTTGATTGCCCGTTTTAAATAATGTATCCAGTAAGTCCACATTAGACCTAAGATGGTTACAACGGAAAGTATATTTTAACATAAAACTCTATTGAAAATGAATGCTTAGATCATCTTCCCTGATACATTCGGTCATATTACATTGAGGTCTTTTATCATACTAGAAAAGAGACCCTTTATCATTGAGGTTATTTGTACTGTCTATGCCAGCCTTGTACCAGGTGAGCTACAATAGTTTACGATTGTCACCATTTTATGGAATTTTTTTGTTGCAATAGGCTTTAAATGAAAAGCCCTAGCTTTCAAAGAAATTGCCTTTTTTATGTGGTGCCTTGGTGTTATCATTCAGGACTTTGCATAACCCTTTATTTCATTTAAAGGGCAACAAGTACATAGCATCACTTATTAAAATTGATTGTTTGCTCTTCAAAATTCATCATACTTACCCACAATCCTTCTGTTTTCTGAAACAGCAATGAAATGTATGAAACTTGGAAGAAGCTGTGTGAAAGGTGTTAATTTTCACAGTCAGGAAAGTAAGTGAAAGGAGTGGGCATGTGTTAATTTGGTCTTTCGATTGATAAAGGTACATTTTAAAATACATTTCAAAGTGGTAAGCTACTAGAGAAAACACAATTAATAGATATTGCACTGAACTTGTGTGTTGCCTGCACATAAATGGTCCTTTTTTGGCACAATGTATTAGAAAGATATAATTCTAGTATACGGTGCAAACCTTTTACATATGAACAAGGTATTCTGAATCCAATACATGTAGTTTGCATCTGATGTACTGTTTTGAAGGAGTTGCTGATTAATACAACAACAAATTACACAGATAGTTAACCTTATGTGTCCGCTCGGTGACCCAAAAATTGAATTCCAAAAGTCAATCAGATGAAGAACAAGATAAAATTCAAGTGTGCAAAGAAGTTGCTTTTAAATGCAAAAGTAATTAAATACCTGTTCAGAAAAAGAATTATTCAGTAAATGGCCACTTCTGAGGTAAGACAACCAAGTTAAGATTAACTTCTGTACACACGTTTTAACTTGGTAAATAACCAATCATAACTTTTTTTGTTCTGATTCAACAAAAGTAACCATGACCTAACACCAAACAAGTAGCATGATGTCACTATGGAAAGTATGGCTGGAAAATAAGCAGGTTTTCATTTTTTGTTTAAAAGGTTTTGGCACATTTAAATATTTCTTTAAGGAAGAAATAGGCAATAACATTCTATCCAAGGCAAATATCAAGATATCTTTCAGTAATGTAAGAAATTCTTTGTCTCATGCTCTTATTTTGCTGCACTTGAATGAAAGTTGTCCTAATCTTTGATCTTCTCTAATGCTAGAACCTATTTATCTTCCAGTCTGAACATTAAATAAACATAAAGTCTATCTACATAAAGAAACCTTTTAACATTGGTCATGTGATTGTAACTTTCATGTATAATTAATTTTTCTAACCTGAGTAATTTTGTATAAAAGTATAAAATTTCAGCCTGAATCCTGTTTAAGGGGAAAAAATCTACCCGAAGCCTGCATGAGGGAACAATTCAACCTGAAAGTCTTTTTAAGGGAAAAATTCTACCTGCAGCCTCAGTGTGTAATGGAAATATTCAGCCTGAAGCCTGTGTAAGGGAAAAATTCAACGTAAAGCCTGTATAAGGGAAAAAATTCAAAATGAAGTATTTTTAAGGGAAAAATTCAACCTGAAGTCTGTGTAATGGAAATATTCAGCCTGAAGCCCGTGTAAGGGAAAAATTCAACCTGAAGCCTGTATAAGGGAAAAAATCAACCTGAAGCCTGTATGTGGGGAAAATTCAACCTGAATGTACAAAAGGGGATAACTACAATGGCTGAATATTACAGTTACATGCCACAATCTGTCAAGGAACTACACAGGAAAACACGCACAAGACAAAAGACAAACGTAAACATCGATAGGGACTCGGGACAGGCGGACTTGGTACCGGCTTTAGCAAAAGTCAGCGGTAAATCTCCCCTTTATCTGTTTAAGGGAAAAAATTCAAGCTGAAGCCTGTATGAGGGAAAAAGTTCTGCCTGAAGCCTGTATATGGGAAAATATTTATCCTGAAGCTTATGAAAAAAAAGATAACAATCAAACATGAACTTAAAATAATTCCTACTCAGAACATACCTATATATACATTTACATGTGTTTATATCCTAACTAAGACGAGTTTACTTGGTTAGAAAGAAAACCTTCAGCTTCATTTCCAACCATAGTCTTTGCAATATAGGAATACTATGACCTAAGAAAATGTTATGCAAATGGGAAATGTATGTAATCTAAAATCTGTGCTATAAATCTTTGTTATCTAAAATAAATCCTTTAAAAATCTAAATCTAAATTATGGAAGGAGAGTAACCTGTATCAATCTAATTATAGGAAGGAGTGTAACCCTGTATCACTCTAATTATAGGAAGGAGTGTAACCCTGTATCACTCTAATTATAGAGAATAAACAATGAATGGATATGGAGTAAATACGCATGAGACAAAGTCAGAATCAAGCAACAGAACAACGCTTTAATTGTTGTTCTTCACCTTGAAGTCACCATTAGGCCTCATAGTAAAATCAAAATGACTTCTAGCACTGGTTTGAGTGGAATTCATTGCTAACTGCCGAGCAAAGCCACATCTACGTTTTTTTAGCCCATGGATGAGGGATCTCCATAAAACATGAACTATATATTCTAACCTGAAGTTTGATAATAGATGAACACTCACAGGAGTAAATATTGAAAAAAAAAATACAATGTATAAACTTGACACAATTGTAATCATAATTTTGTGCAGGCAGATTGTGGTTTAAGATGAATTTATTGAGCCATTGTCCTTTTATAATGATTTATTCTGTTGACGTTTACATTACTTTGAAAGATGAACATAAGTACCTATTTATCATTAATCATACAAAAATGGGTTTTTATTTTATATAGGTTAATAGTCAAAATTTGTTTTGATGTTTCATTAATATACCTTTATTGATGAATAATAATTTTTATGTTTTGTATGCTACAAGTAGGTGTTGTTATTTAGGGGTTTAAAGGTTTTATAATGGAGGGGTTTGAAGGATTTATTATCCTGGTTTGAACGATTTACCCCCTTATTAAGGACGACCCCTCTGAGGAGCCAACATTTTAAAGTATTTAACTTTTTTTCAAACCTTGATTTTTGCAATGTTCTTACCCCATAAATTCAATATATAAAGAAATATTCATAGGTTGCTGTTCAAATTATTTTGCTAAAAAATGTTTGAAGGTGACCAATTTTAGCACTTGTGCATTTTTAGGCATTCTTGCCCATTTTTGACTATTTTCATTGAAAAAAATCTAGCTTAGAGTATTTAACTTTTTCTCATACTTTCTGAAAAGCTGTAAATAGAAGGAATGAACAAATTCAGCCCCAAAAATCATATGTTGGTGTTGATATAAAAACATTTTGTCCCATTTTCATGCTTTTTAGGGGCTATTTAAGCATTTCCATATTTCCCTTTAAATGTAGATTTTCTAAACTTTTAAACAGGTAATAGCTTAAACTTCATTTGTTTTGTGTTTTTTTTAGGAAAAATATATGATACTATTTTAAAAAAAGCAAAAATAAATCTTTAACGTTAGATAGAGCCCCTTTTCCCAAGACAAAGAAAGAATACAGGGGCACAGTTCTATGTGTATAATACATATTTTGAATAGTATGGTAGACATTCTTACACACTATAATTTTCAAGATTGTTGATTGAAAGAAAAAAAAGCAAAATACCGAAGTTACTTTTCATAAATTAGATATATTGCTCAATGCATTAAATTCTGATTATTGGGTGTAGGAATTAATGGAAAAAAAAACTCACAAATCTTCCATCATAGGAAATTTCGTAGTGAAATTAATACAGTGTACAAATGTTAAAGAAAGATTTTGCATCGAGTGATGTAGTGAAACAGGATTCACTTAGGGCAGTAATATAGTGAATGCAGATTTTCTACTTAGGAAGTAATGTATTGCTCTAAATTGTCCACAAATTCATAATTAAGCCTTTAAACTTTGATAATATATAAGTTTAAATATCAGAAAGAAATAGATATATAAACATAAAACTTAACAAATAAATGAAAGAATAAATAAAACATGAAATCCAACTACAACTGATCTAATATTTTGTATTGAAAATTTGAAATAAAAAGAGAAAGGTATTATCCCTAATTTTCTCCTTTTTAACAAAGATATACAAAGATGTACATGTATTGTATATTAGTAATCACAGGATTTTTATTCAAAATTATTCACTGATATTTATTGATGTATGAGTTTATATATACACCAAACAGATAGATAGAATTTATTTTTGTTTAATATTTTGGTTAAAGGACATAATGAAAAAAAATGAATGCATATGATCTATTAAATTGGTATTTGTTGGGGCATAAATATTTATTAGGAATTTTGAAAATTGCTGAAGCAAAAAGATGACAATATTGATAACCTATCAAAATAATCAGCAATGTCGTTTTTTATCAATTACAAAACATAGTGAAAACAAAATGTCTTATAAAATCGAACCCACTTGAGACTATAAATGTGTTTAAATTTAATGAGTTGTTCCAAGTCATTCAAATAGATCCCTGAAACTTGGTTCTAAATATTCACGCCCCGACAACTCTTAAGATTCAGGTGAGCGGTTTACTCAGGACTCAGATTCTGATTATAGAGGTTTCACTGTATTTTCAGATTGGAACGTTAATTGATAAGTCATGCTTAGATTTATGTAGAAAAAACATCAATGGTATACACACAGTTGTCTTAGACAATACCATATTGAAGTGACATCATAATCTGATTGTTGTGAATTGGTAAGCAATATTTTTGTTGGAGATGTCCATCTCAAATTATGTGTATCGAAATAACCACTTGACAGGTTATCAAAATTATAAATGAAGCATTGATTGATCCAGACGATTCAAGGGGTCGGAACCCGTTTTCTCTGGAAACAATTTCTACTTTTTTTTTAAGAATGAAGGCAAATTTTACAAGCAAAAGGGCAAAAAAAAGCTTGGAAACCCCACTTTTCCTCTTGAATCCCATTAGTCCCCCTTTTCCTGAAGACTGGATCTGCGATGCAAGTCTCAATTTCTAAGAATTTCATTCTTCACAACAGAAAAAGAGAGGTATGATAATGTAACCCCCAGTTTTGTGTCAAACTGTCTGAATGTCCATTTGTCTGAAAATTTCTAGTTAATAGATTATAATCAAAATTATAAACTGTTTTTAAACTTGGTATAAAAACTCCAGCTAGTTTCAATTGGGTTAGAGGCAAAAGTGTTTCTTGCAGTTACACCCCTTGAAACTTGGAAATTTGAAAAAAAATGAAATTAAAAAAAAGACGATATGATGTTTTTATTTACGGAAAAGTTGGTTTTTGAAGCTTTGTGATATTATATTAGTGCACTGCAACTATACTTGGTAATTGAACAACACTTTCAAAACTTATGATATTTCATTTAATAAAAGACTCTCGAGTAAAATAACCCACATTATTAAAAATTAATGGTTTGCCCACACATTCTAGTTTGCTCTTTTTCTGAGTGTTTGAATAATTGAAGTTAAATTGCATTTTGTTTAGGTTTTTGAAATTGCATTTGTTTACGTTTGTTGCGTTTTTGATTAACGGTTCGGTTCTCACTTACTTTACAAAATGTATACTATTAAAAGTCCACTAAAGTTTGTCACTTCATTCAACAAGGTGTTTTTTGGTGTACAACATAGAGAAAAAAATGTTATTTTGGACATGTGATGTCAGTGAAATGATACATGATATTTCATATATTGACATAGGATTCTTCTGATCCAAGTCATATCTATTTCAAATTCTTAAGATTTCATTTAAGGAATCAGGCAGTGAAAATACTCTAGCATTTTTTTTCTCTCCAGTATTTGATATTCAGTAGCGAGAAGAAAGGGGCAATATATATATTATTGCAGTTTACTTTATATGTCATGTACATATTTATGTGAAATGATAAAAATCATGTATGCAATTTATGAACAATTAAAGGATTCATGTTAGTTTGACAAAAATAATCCTTTTCCATCCATTTTAATGAAGACCAATTTGGACGAACCATTTTATAAAAATATGTCACACGATATTCAAGAAAAAAATTTGTACAACATATACAATCATAGCTGTAATGATAGATAGAGGTTTGACGTCATGGATGGACTTCTGATCAATATAATGTTTTACATTGTTCTCAACTGTTCATAAAATAGATGTTGATTGGAAAATCAATGAAATATAATGCTACAGGGTCAAATAAAATGGCTTCATTTAATGGCATACTGAATGTATAGACAGGTTTTATTCAATAAATATGTTATCTTCTGCTATTTTTGACTGTTACAGCCGATTGAAATTAAGCAGCTTTCATTTAGTAACTATTTTAAAACTAAAAAAGTCATATTTGAAAATAGCTAAGATAAATTTGCATATAAATAACAAATTTTCTGGTATTTTCTGATGAATTCGTTCAGTAATATCCAATTTTTGGCTTCAGATTTAATGTCTGTTCGCATGATAAGTACCAAATTAACCACTGCATAGTAAAATAACAAATTAGTGTTCTTGTATGCCCAAGTAGCATGTTTTTGCATTGCAATTCCACTAGAATTTATATATTCAATCTTACAAGATGAGGGCATTCAAGAAAAAAACAGATTATATAGAAATGGAACACTAAGAGTGGCGTTGTAGTACTAGTCTTGTCCAGTAGCAGAGACCATCTTGTATGTACTTGAAAATAAAGTATTGTTTGTTGATGGTTTTTCTTTAGTTTTTTGCCATTAGCTATAAGTATGAAAATACTGAAGTTACTGCACATGCAGTTTCTGCATTAGCCATTTCGACTTTTATTCCTTTTAAAAGCAGATCAAATCAAACATTTCGCAGACTATAACCAAACTCTGCAAAATCTGATAGAGAACCTATTTCCAAAAAGATCTAACGAAAAAGCGAAATTCAGCTCAGGAATTCCATTAGGTATAGTGTAGATATAGTTGAATGAGTGGCTTTAAATTAAGCCACCCATGTCGTTAGATGTAATTCAATTAATAAGTGCTTTGACCAGTTTGATCTTGTATGGCTTCGCAAAGAAGGGATTTTTACTGTTGGAGTGGTTTTTTTTTTGCAATATCCAGGGGGAGCTTCTCTGTTGTCTGTGGGTTATCCTTTATAATGTTCATCCAAATATTTTCTTTGAAAACACGAGGCGAGTTGACATTGAACTGAGCCAAAGTAGTCCTTGGGTAGAGCTCCCTTAAAATTTATCTCAAGCAGGTCTGCGCCCCAATCAAAAATTGCTAAGTGTAAACGATAGACCCAATGGGAAACATTTTCTGAAATAACATCCAATTTGAACCAATCATCACAATAGTCCCTGGATGGCCCTTTTGGAGTAGTATCTGACAGGTCTTTCAACTACCGATGAGAACATAGTTAAATATACTTAATACATCGGCAAACGAATACCGAAGCAAGAATGAGGAAAGAGGGGTTCTAAAAGTATAATCCAAAAGCAAGAATGAGGAAAGATCATACTCCAAAAGCACGGTAATGCATTAATGGACAAACACTACCCTTTGACAACATCGCTTCTTTAAGGCGTAGTTTTGCATTTTTTCCTATAACTCAAAATTAGATAATATAGTTAGCTACAATAATCACCATTATTCCAACCAGCACACAACACTTCGTGAGTAAGTTTGGAGTACTCTCTGCAATTAATGATCCACCAGCGGAGGCATAAAATCAAATTTTTATAATTAAGAAAATACCTTAATTTCAATTCTAAAAAAAGTTGTGCCTTTCACAGCTTGTAAAGGACTGTCAGTGTATAAAGGTTATCTTTTAAATTGACAATTTAAACCTGAAGGCTTTTAGTGGTTAACTCTGAAATTGATTTTCCCATGATAACATTGAATAAAATATGATATTTTTCGTTTTATTTTATTTATAATTGCCTAAAATATTGTACTTCAGTGAAATTATGATGTCATCATGCACATTTACTATTGATAACACATATTTTTGATTATACAGAAGTATAGGTCTTTTCAAAGAAATCTTGCAACAACAATCAAAGCAACACTACAAGTATAAAATTTTGAGGAAAGCACTTTTAGGCAGGTATCAAACACCTACGTATATAGAATGACTGTTTTATCTTAATTTTTTGTTCAAATTTAAATAAAGCATGGCTGATAATATTTTTTTCTTTTTTTTCCAGCTAAGTTCTAGGAATTTGACTCATAGGATTGCCTTAATAAATCAAAGTTGTGATATGTTAAACAAGGTGAGTTGGTAAAAAACTGCAGTTTAACTGTCTGTGACTCGATTTCATTATTCAGTGTGTCTCGTTTCACTTTTTTTTTCTATTCCATACGTATGCCTCTTGTAAGAAAATGTATGTGTCATTTATTTAAATTTTACAATATCATTTTTGACAAATATCTTTTTAGCTCACCTGCCATCACTTTGCGTCCGTCGTCCGCTGTCGACAGTCCGTCCGTCTGTCCGTCGTTAGCTCACTTTCAAAAATCTTCTCCTCTGAAACCACAGGGCCGAATGCAACCAAACTTTAAGTGAATCAACATTTGGGTATCTAGTTTCAAATTTATTATTTTCATGGCCGCAGGTAAAAAAAAACATGGCCACCGTTACTAAAAATAGAACATAGGGATAAATTGCAGTTTTTGGCTAATAACTCGAAAACCGTTACAGATATCAATAATCTTACAGGGGTGGGGGTGGGGGGTAAAAATGATCAGCATGATGAGATCTACCCACTGTGCAATTTTGAAGAAAATCTGAAACCCATCTCGGAGTTATAGCCCTTTTCCCGTAAACTTTTCAAACTTTTTGCATTGTTTAATTTTTTATTTCAAACAGTGTAACAGATAGAGGTCAAGTGTAAATTGCAAAAAATGTTCAGCATATCAAGATCTACCCACCCTGAAATTTTGAAGAAAATCCATAAACCCTTGTAGGAGTTTTTGCCCCCTTTTTCACCGTATTTTTAAATTTTCGTATTTTTCGTCATTTATTTCCAAAACTATAGAAGATGAAGGTTAAGTGTAAATTGATGAAATGGTTGCCATGCTGTGGTGACTTCATAACTGATGTTGAAAATTGTTCCTTGACCGCCATTTTCAAAATGGCCGCCAAAAAAGCCGGGAAAACTCAACATTGTCCGATTTCAATGAAATTTTTTTTCCAAATAGATATTGATGTTGCGACTTCAAAACCTATGTTGAAAATTATTTGTTGACTGCCATTTACAAAATAACGTCTCGACTTCAAATCTGGTGTCGAAAGTGGTCCTTAGCAAGAACGTTTTTGCCAAATAAACCCAACAAAGGAATATAGTAAAACATGATCAGACTTTAAATACAGTTCAAGATATTGGTGGTGTTCGAGCTACGAAAGTTTGAGAAACTGAAGATCAACTGTACAACTTACAATATTTCCTTGATTGTGGCAACTGAAAGCCAGGTGAGCGATACAGGCTCCCGGGAGCGTCTGGTTATAAATGTTCTTATCATATCCCAATATAGAGCATTTTATGATGCTTACTCACATACAATATTATAATTTAACCACGAAAGTAAGGCAAATAAGTTATGTGATTTAAAAATAAATTGAGTTGATACAAATGATTAGCAAATGTGCAGATTTCAAAGTGTTGTTTTTGATAACTTTATTTGAATTTCATTAAATCATTTAATTTCTACTATTTTACGAAAGGATATGGAGTAAATGAACATGAGATCATAACACATATGTTAACTCCAACTGCAATAATTCAAATGAGCTGTATGGCCATTTCGGAAATTTATTCCTCATCAGCAGCAATAGAACGCAAACAAATGAAAGCCATAATTTCAAAAAATGTTTAAAATGCATAAAACCCAACCAAATCCGAATAATCAGTAATATCAAATATAGCTAAGGATAAAACTACGATGGGGGGAGTTAATCCTTCGGTTTTAGAATTTGCATAAATTTAGATAATAGTAATTGAACAAAGTGTTCACATGAGATATTATCTCATGTACAAGTACACCATATCTTGTATGGATATAGAGTAAAGTGTCAAACTTCGACATATAAACGTGCACTACGTGCAAGAATAAGAAATGAAGTTAAATATGGTGGGCACCTAAAATTTTGGATGGTGAAAATAAATATCTCCGGATCTTCATTCAAAGCAGTATATCAGTACACCAAAGTTTAATTAATTTTCATCTAAAATTTCAATTCTGCCCTCCTGTGCCAAAAAAGCCCCAATTTGATGAATTCTATGAACACCCTCACTCCATTGTTAGTAAGGAAATTAAGTTAAAATTAGCCAAAACATAACCCTGTTTTTACCAGGTAAAGGAACAGTAAATGATTGACTACTGTACGGGTTTAATATATAGATACAGAGATCCGAAATATCTATATTAAAAGTTTTACTATATTGAGATAAAACATCCCTGAGAGTGCCTCAGCAGTGATTTAGAAATAATATTTTACCGCCAAATTGAATACAATGGTACTTACGAACCCCCTTTTATCCCTTGACAACTGTTTATTATTTTGGATGATAAAAATATATATCTTTGAAAGCAGACATTCTGTATTTTCCCTTCAGGAATGAATCTTTTATTATGAATTGTGTCTTTTTCACTTTAAAATATGATGTCACACGGTTCATTATTTTGTGGTCACTGTGAACACATTCAACACTAACTAATCAATTCAACATACAATTACACCCTTTTGCTTTTATTTTCGCGATATTGTCATTTCACAAAATACATTGTTCGTATTGACCAAGCTTGATATTTAACTATATAGTCTGCTAATATGCAAAATTTACAGAGTGTTTTTTAAAATATTTCTGATGAAGTAGACACCCACGTAACTTGCATGTTTAGGAAAAAGATAATATCACATAATAATTATTTTGATTGTAATAATATTTACAATAACTTTACAGATAATCTCTTTATTTCGGTATTTTGTATTTTATTACCACTGAGTCGATACCACTGCTGGTGGACTGTTAGTCCCCGATGGTATTCACTAACCCAGTAGTCCAGTACTTAGATGCTGGCCCGAAAACCAATTTTTGTTGTTTTGATGTTAAAAACCTGATAGAGAACAATAACCAATATGATCTAAATGTAAAGCCAAAATCAGGTAAGGACAGGTCTTTGCATGAGGGAGATACTCCTTAGTTTTCAACAAAATTTACAAAATTTAGATATTGTTAAATTCAAAATAGAATCGGCTTTCGGGTCAGCACTGAAGTACTGACTACTNTAAATTTAAATTCTGCATATGCGCATATCGACAACTTATGTCTCTTCAGTGCAGATAAAATCTAAACGTTTGGAAGACCATAAACTCAAAGATGTTAAAAACCTGATGGAGAACAATAACCAATATAATCTAAATGTAAAGCCAAAATCAGCTAAGGACAAGTCTTTGCAAGAGGGAGATACTCCTTAGTTTTCAACAAAATTTACAAAATTTAGATATTGTTAAATTCAAAATAGAATGTTGCCTTAATTTAGATATGGACAGTGTTGAGCACATCATAGTAAAATACTGTCGTTACGTTAAACATTTTAAAATATCTGAAAAATACAATCTTCTTTTGATCAAGAATGGTCATAAAGCACCTCATTAATATTCCACAGTTATGTTTGCTCATATATATTGAAACATTTGCATATCCAACAAATGATTTATATCAGAGAAGTCACTTGTAAAACAAACTACCTGACTTTTAGGGACCTCTAACTCACCAGCTGTCACTGTTCTAAAATTCTATGGAGAATTTTGTTGCAACAAAATATCTACTTAATTATTCTCTCCCTAAAATTTGGTTTTTCCATGTATGTGTTAGGTGTTTTTGATATAATACATGTAGGTAGGCAGTATATGCTTTCCTGTATTCAGTCAGTCTTTTGTAAAATATATATTCAAAAGCAACTGTGGTTTCTGTTAATTGACATTACTTAATGGAAATTTCAAAACCTATTTAATAATTATGTTCAAGTTAAATTTTATTGATAATTTTTCTTGCCTGAAAGAATAACAACCCAAATTTGCAATGATGTTTGTATAGCACTCTCTCATGCATTTAGTTATCGTATTTTTGTGAATTAAATATTTCGATGTTTATCTTTCGTGATAAAAATAAACTTATTTTTTGTCACTTTTACAAGTTTTCATAACTACATGTTAGTTCTCAGAAAATGTAGGCCGAAAACTGTAAGAGTATGTCTGATTTACTCAGTGCCATTGTTTTCCAAAGAAACTACATTTTAGTGCATTTGTCGTGGCTTATGCCATCAAGATGAAGAACAACAATAACAGTGTTGCTCCATTGCTTGGTTTTACCGTGTATTTTGTAAGGACTTTGATTAAAAAGCATTTACTCTATATCCTTACATTGTATTTTAAGCCTGAATTTTGTTGGGACCATAAAAAGATTCCCCGCATGAGAGATGTAGTCTCTCTTACATATACAAAAATACCCAAGCTGCATAGAAAGCAGTAAATTTCGTTATGCTGTACACGTGTTTCAAGGAGTAACCTCTCATCAGCAGCATTAGAATAAAAAAAAATAAGAAAGCCATAATCCAAAAGTAGTCGAAAAAGAAAAACTCATTACCAAAAATATCTAAATAGGAGGCCAAAACCAGTACCAAGGACATCTACAGAGTGCCGTACACGGAATGAAGCCTCAGTATTTTAGTAGAGGTTAGAATTTTGATAAAAACAGTAAATTTCTATTAAACACAAGGTAAAATTTTCATGTCGGACAAGTCTGACTGTCGGCCTATTGAATACCCTCGGGAGTATTAGTTCAAGAGAGAATATCTCATGGATACACTAACATATTTAGAATTTGGCTTTTTATTATTTTTTTTGTAATTTCAAAATGTTATGCTGACCATTCTGTTTATAGTGTTCTCAGCTCATTACTTTATTATTTTATTCCAAATTTTTCTTGAAATTGACCCGATGAGTGCAGTATGGTTGTTTATGTGTTGCATTTGTCTTCCATGAGCCTTTTTGTAGGGTAGCAGTTGAAAAACACTTTGTCAGTTAATTTTATGATTGTTGACGATCCTGCATCCATGGGTCAAAACGAACATAGATGTAGCGTTGCTCGACATTTAGCAATGAAACCGGTACTAGGGGACCTCTTGAGATTACTATGAGGTATGAGCATAGCTCATTGTTTGTGATGTGATTATAACTTTATAGGTTACAGGTCAAGTTCGAATTTGGTTATGATAGGATGACTTTTTCGCAACGTCACGGCGTCCCACTTGCACTTGATTTTAAAAACTTTCAGTTTCTCTACTTTTTTGCAATGCCCGAACGTGTTGATTTGATATTTGGAATATGATTATATGTAAATAAGTTGCTGATAAAGTTCAAATATGGTTGCAATTGAATGATTTTTGTGAAAAGAATATGGCTCTTGGCCTTAATATTTATTGATAAATGTAGATTTTTTAACCTTTCCTATGCAATGCCTTTAAATATTAATTTAATATTTGTTGAATGCCTTAGATACTGTTTTTTTTCAATCAAATATTGTTTTCCATTAATGACAAAAATTTAAGTTGACTGTGGACGAGTATGCCTAGAATTATGCGCTCTTGTAAGCATAAAATACAGAAACAACTGTTGTGATTAAAATTATTGTGATATATATTTTATGAGTCATGGCATACCCCCTCCCCTTAGCTTTAGTGGTCATTGTGTCCGTTCGTTATTCCGCCCGCCTTAGGGGTACACACTATGTACAAAAAACTTCTCCTAGAGTCCTTAATGAAATACAATGAAATTTTCGCAGAATCTTCAATGTTTTTGTACACTAGCTATTTCAAATTCTAATCTATTGATTGTTTTAGGAAGGGGGGGGGTGACCATGTTCTTGTCTTTTTGTTGAATTGGGGGTACCTATTTATGGCGACAGCTCCTCCTAGACCGCTGCCCGAAATTAATTGGGACTTTAACAAAATGTTCAGTGCATATTGCCGTTGTGTGCCAGCTACTTCTAAATTGGAATATTTAAGTTTTGTATTGCCCATACTTTCGTCTTTCATTTGTTCATTCGTTCGTCAGTTCGTTTTTCCGTTTGCCATAGGGGTACAAACTTTGTGGCGGCAACCTAGAAAACTGAGTTTTATTCAAGGAACTTTCACATGCTGTTCAGTACATATTGCCATTACGCAACAGCTATTTTGATATTTGAATTGATGATTTTTTTTATTTCTTGAATCAAATAAGAAGCCCTTTATAGGGTTACACATTTTGTTGCCATTACTTTACTTTTATTTGTATTTAATTAAGGTTTCCACGAACTATCATAATAGTAGATTTTTTTTATTCTGTTTGCTATAGCCTATAAGGACTAAAGGGGGAGTGGGACAAAGTCTCACATTTGTCGGACTTCAGGGTTTAATTTCTTAGGATTTCACATGAAGTAAGCATTTGTTTGTACCTCAACAAATTTTGCCTAGCTCTTTCTGTTTCAAGACTAAAAGTGGTCAATGAACGCAACAATTCGTATCTGGTATCTGTTCTTTGCAGATAAAATCAAAACATTTTGAGGAAAAAAGAATAAAAGGTGTTTGAGCTTTAGAAATAAAATTATGCAAATGATTAGTTGAAACAAAGTAATGAATATTTCTTTCGGGTTAAAAAGAGTTGAATTATGTTGAACTGATTTGCATAGCCATTAAAAGTCAGATTTTTTCCTTTGTGTGATGCATAGTGTAGTAGTATCTATGTCATTAATGATAATTTTTCTGACGACAATTGACTATAGGTATTATTAACATGACATACAAATCTGATACGGGGATGTCAGGTACTGGACACCTGCTTTATTGTAATTAAATGATATTTGTAATTTTAAATATGGACAAAACTATACCTTGATTAAACTTGAAACCAGTCTAAATCAAACCTTTCTTTAAATAAAAGCCTGTCTTTACCAAGGCCTAGTTACGACGGAAACTTGTCTTAATCCATCTTCGCATTCAATGGTTATGATCCACTTGAGGAGTGGATCATGACCCTCTGCCCTCAAAGACGGTCTAAATCAAACCCTTGTAAAAACTGAAATCTGTCTAGACCAAACCCTGATGAAGCTACTAGAACCCAAGCCATTATTAAACCAAAAAAACCTAATTTAAAAAACATGATAAAACTGTAAACCTGTCGAAACTAAACTCGAATGAAAAGAAAATCTGTCTCAACCATGATAAAATGGAATTGACTATACCATGATGAAATTAAATACCCCTCTAAACCAAAACTGTCTTAACCAAATTACAATAAAAGGATATAGAGTAAATACGAATGAGACAAAGTCTCTTAATGTACGTTGTAAAACCAAGTAATGGACTCATGCTTTTGTTGTTGTCCTTCATCTTGAGTCCTTCAACAATGAGTTTTGAACTCCTTGTTCAAAACGGACCCCAACACCGGTTTGAGCTTAATACATTACTAAATGTCAAACAATGCCACTTCCCTGGTTCTGTTTTTTCATAGGGTCATCCACAAACATTAAATCAACAAGCAATGAGTTCTTACAATCTTTATCATTGTTTTGCGAGAAATCACTAACAGTGGACAATCACAACATATAAACAAACAAGCGGTACTCGTCGAGTAAATTGCAAGACAAACTTGGCATAATAGAATCTTGTGATGCGGGCTCTATAGCAGGTGGTCACAATTACATTTAAGATATTGCAAAAATGCTATAATTTGAAAGTATGATAGTGTAATCATATGAGAAATTGTGTCATGATCAAGTACGCCATGACAAAAACATATATAGAAAACGAACTTATCTTACACGGGGTATTTTCACACTGCAGGAGAGACGAACCCTAGTCTTAAATAAACAATGAAAGATATGGGGAAAATGCATATAATGTAAAGTCTCTTCAAATAACTAAATACCGAAGTTATAGGTGGTTAAACCAAGCAATTGAACAACGCTTTTATTGTTCATCTTGAAGTGACCATGAGGCCTTCAACTATACGAGATTTGCTCATACCTCATAGTAAGATCAAGACGGCACTCAGCACCGTTTTAGCGGAATTAATTTCGAAATGTCGAACAATATATCTGTGGTTATGTGTATTCATGGATTCGTGGTCTTAAATAAACATTATATCAACTGGCATAGAGTTCTGACAATTTCGCCGTCTGTTGCCAAACAAAAAGACGAATAGAGGACAATCACAACATTTAAACAACCACAGGGCATTCATCGAGTCAATCGCGAGAAAAAACTTGGTAAAATAAAATCATGAGATACGGGCATATAAACAGTTGGTCAGAATAACGTTTCTGAAATTACAAACAAAAAATAAATGCGAAAGTAAAAAAAATATGATAGTGCATTCATATCAGAAATTTTTTCAGAAAAATTACATCATAACTTAAATATAAAAAGGGCATACATCTCTCATATGGGTAATCTTTTTACGAACTACATATTGCAGGAGCGACAAACCCCAGTCGTCAAAAAACAATGAAATGATATGGAGTAAATACACACGAGACAAAGCATTTAAAAAGCAAGCAATGAAACAAAGCTTTGATTTGTTGTTCATCTTGAACTTACCATGAGGCTTTCAACAATGAGCTTGGCTAATACCTCATGGTAAGTTCAAGACGGCTCCAAGCACCGGTCTGAGTGGAATTCATCAGGAAAGGTAAGAGAATGATCTAAATTGATATATATCTTCTTAACACTAAAACACGACATGACTAGCAATATCAGAATTTCTTTCGTCTCTTTTATATCATGTTTTCAGAGATAGAGACAGAATTCTCATAACTTTTTCGATGTAATCTTTTTGACCCTTTTGTACTTTACTTTTCTGTACTTTTAAGCCTAATGAGTATTTATAAAATTGTATTTGAATTTAAAAATAAAATTACACACCCAAAGGGAATAACAACAAATACAACTTGTAATAAGGTAAATGTCAATCAGCTACCCAGGATTTAAGTTAGATTTTGCCGTTTTGCAACGATGACAAATTTCAACTTCATATCTAAAAAACACTTAAATTCGAAGTGACACTTATAGAATGTTTTATCTTAAAACTTCTATATTCATTAATCAGTATACTTGTTTTACTTACTTGGAAAAGGTCAAAACTTATAATCAATTATTACTTATCTTGCATTTTTTCAGCTATTTAATAGGTCCACAAGCGGTCTACGGAGGGATTATATTTCCTATTGTAATACTAGTATTTGTTAAGCCCGAAATGAAAAATATTTTCAATGGAAAATTGTTGACCCATGGAATCTGATTACTTTAACAGAATGGAAAACACTTTTTGGACAAGGACAAGTGACCAACTGTAAATAAATTTACATGAACATGTAGATTACAAGTACATTTTTTGTGGTCGCAAACAACTAAATTTAAAAACAAGTGTTCTTCAGATTATCAGGTGTAAGGTCAATAAAATAAATACATTCTTTAACTTAACCCTTCTAGAGACATCGTAGATCGTCTTCGTTTTTTTTTGCGATTTGGTATAGGTAAGATGGTATCGATGATGAAATTCATGGTAAATAACTATCAAATACCCAAGTTCCTAAGATTCCCCAGTAATGTTATCCTGGGGAATCCTTGATCACTTCGGAATAAAATGGCGTCTGAAAAATGTCCTGATATTGATATATGTTTTACAAAGGGTTTGACTCAGTTTCAAAAAGCTGTGCCATCAGCAAATAGGGTTTTTAACAATTGATCTTATCAAAATATAACATAATCTACTCATGTAACGTCATAATTGTATTGAAACAATCTTACAGGAATGATATATGGGATTACTTTAAGACATTCATACATTCATTCATTCATTCAGAATGCTTGTACAAAAGCCTCCCAAACTAATTCCATAATTAAATTTCAAACTAGAATCAAGTCAAACACATTGATATAATGTGCCATTTAAATCTGAACACTTTCCTGCCTTTTTGACGGTTTTTATTGCAACACTCGCCATTTTGAAAATGGTGAGACCAAACACCATATATGCTAGACATCTTCTCTAAAGTGTCAGCATATTATGAGCTTTTGTCATCGTTTTCCGTTTCCATGACAACGGCGTCTTTTGCTAATTTAATGTTGGAATTCTTATCCATCCTCCCGCCTTGAAAGTCCATTTTGAGATTTAAAAAGTACTAGTACTTGCACAGAATGTATATCAATATTCAAACATCTTTCGATGGTCTTATTTGTAAAAATAATACCAGTTGTGCGGAGTAAACATGCCTCATTTCATGTTATTAACTTTTGGATCGATTTCACTCGAGTACGGTTTCACTGTTAGTATATATCAAGTTAACACTTTTCTAAGAGGATTGATTATTATTTTACATTCATCAATATTTCGCATTGCCACCTTTTAACCGATAATCTGGGAAAACATGATGTGCATTAAAGTAAGATAATATACTGGGGAAGAAAATTTAAGGGCCATAAAAAGTGGGTCTTTATTTCAGTCTCAAGGCATGAACATAACCGCTTTTTCGATCGACAACAAATTTTGAGGGGGCGAGACCATTTTTAATTTCGGGAAATCGGGATGGTCCATTTTTAAGACCGGGAATTCGGGAAGAAAATGCCATCGAGACACGGGAAAAGAGTGTTTTAGACCCGGGAAATCGGAATTTTATGGTAACATTTAACGGGATTGATTTCTTAAAAACAATCTTCCGGGATCGGGACTTTTCGCAAAAATGTGCGGGATTTCGGGATTTGCTCATTTTAATTACGGGAAATCGGAATGAGACCCCCTTTCGCCCTCTCTCAATTTTGTACAGTATATACACTTATCATAATAAACATTTTCTGCAATTTTCTTCATTCCAAAATTTGCCATTTTTTAGATTTGATAAATCACGGTTTATAAACAAATTGTGATTTTTTTATCGGTTTGTTAAATCTTACAGACTGTATACACTCCTTGATTCAGTAAAAAAATGTCAAAAATTGTCAAAGAACCTGACCTTCACATTAGGGTACTCAATTTTCTAATACAAGAATATCCCTTTATGATTTGGATATTTTCAAAATTTTCCAAGGTATATTTTACAAATTGAACATTTTGACTTAACAATGTCGTTTGATACATTAAGTCGAAGAAATTATGGCATCAAAGGCCTCATTGAATCAGCTTCAGACTGAAATTTAATTTATGTCCAAGGCAAGCAATTTTTTTTGGCAAAAATGCAAATTTCAGAAATTTGTGGGTTTTTTGAGGAAGTATGACCAGATGGAAGACTGACCCTATAGACATTTTTTCAAGTTTCTAACCCGATGACCTCGAAAATATCAGAAACGAAGTTCCAAGACTGATTAGGTAGTATGTGATTTAGTAAAATTTAACTGTGAAAAAGAAAGGAAATGGGGTAAATGTCAAGGAGACAACATCCCATATCCAGATTAAAACGACCCAAAACAAAGCATCTAGGGATCACCATGCGGTCTTCAACACAGTGAGGAACCTCACACCATACAGCAAGCCCTAAATGGCCCCAAAAAGGTAAAAAAGTGAAAAAAATCAATGGAAACAAACCACATTCAATAACCCAAATATCAAGAAACTAAAATTTTATAAGAAGACAAGGACAAGCCAATGACCAACATATTTCTGACTTGGGACAGGCGCAAAAATTGCGGTGGGGTTAAACTCGTTTTCTTGGATCCAAACCCTCCCCCTATGTGTGGTGAATGGCTAAAAAATAAATACATAAAAAGACTCACAGTAAAAATCAAACTAGAAAGAAGTCCAACTTATCAAGACCTGTGTTTGAAATTTTAGTAACATTTATATTGGAAATGGAAAACTGTGGCCCTTGACAATATATAGTGAACGTAGAAATATTTTTTATGTTTTGAATGAATTGAAAACGCCCCATTTGTACTCGCAGTATATCATTTAAATGATTTTTCATCGTGTTTAATCGTACGAGACCGGTTAAATTTTACCCTCAACATTAGAGACAAGGTATCTCAACACAAGACACGTATATCGAATGATATGCTTTTACACGAAAACGTACGACAGCAATCATATCTTATATTACAGGAATGTAGGTACCCGTGTGTTGCAATATTGTAGGGGAATACATCACTTTATGTTGTCATGCTAAATGAGAATCAATTATTGATTGTTATCACCTAAAATTTTCTATTTCAAACATTTTGCGGATTTAACAGATAGTTGAACTTACTCATTTTTCAGTTTCACTTCGTCTGTCCATGTGTTCGTTTACAATTTTTTTGTCAGAGATATCTTGGCATCTACTAGAGGGAATGATTTGAAATTTGGCCTGAAGCTTGGAAAAGATGTGTTGTATGGTGTAAGCTATTTTCAAGTTGATTGGACGTCCATTTCCAGTTTGCCGATACTTTGATGTTTACTATAAACAAAATTTTCGTCACAGATTTCCTGCCTTCTGCTGTAGGGAATTATTTATAATTTGGCCTGAAGCTTGGAAATGATGAGTTGTATTGCGTAAGCAATTTTCAAATTTGTCGGCCGTCCACTACCTGTTTGCCAGTACTTTGATGTTTTACTAAACCAAATTTTCGTCAAAGATTTCTCGGCTTGTATCAGTGGGAATGACTTGAAATTTGGTTTGAAGCTTTGAATGTATTTATTTGGATTGTGTGAATGTAACTGAACTACTTCCTGTTAGCTGATACTTTGATGTTTAACTATAAAGGAAATTTATGTCAAAGATTTCTTGACTTGTATCAGTGGAAATAATTTGATATTTAGTCTGATGCTAAGAAATGATATGGTTTGGTTAAACTTCAAGAAATCACTGTGTCCAACAAATTACTGTATCGACACATTAGTGCATGAAACAGATTTGAGTCCACACGTACACGAATTTTACTTTTGTCCAGAGTTTCAGGATTGAAATTGCTGGCCCTTCCGACAACGTCAGTTTCGACATGCTCTACTTATTTTTGACTACGATATCCCATCGCTGCGATCGTGATTCATGGTTTATCTCTTTGTTATAATTCTTCTCTATAAATTTGTATGCCAATATTAAATAAATATGAAAGATCCGATGTATTCTCAACTTCGGTTCTTGACAACTTTGTTCGATATTTGTGTTATTACCCGGAGTTAAAGTTTTCATTGCCTATCGACCTGTCTACACGGTAATTAACAATTTTATTCATTAATATTTCTATACATTTTATTTTTCATTTGACATCTTGCTCTAGAAGTTCACATTTGCAAAAGTTGACATAAATGTAGAATCCTTTTTACCCCCCNNAAAAAAAAAAAAAAAAAAAAAATGCACACTGCATTCACAATAGTATTAATAGACTCGCATTTTTTTCATTTAAGATCGTGTGCGATATTGATATGAATAAAAGGGAAATTTTTGTGACTTTCCTTTTTAGCTCACCTGGCCTACAAGGCCATGTGAGCTATTGCCATCACTTGGCGTCCGTCGGTGTCCGTACGTCGTCCGTCCGTCGTTAACTTTTTCAAAAATCTTCTCAGAAATTTCAAGCAAACTTCGCCTGAATCATTACCAGGGTATCTAGATTCAAAATGTTGTTCGATTAGTCCGAGGACCAAACAACATGGCTGCCGTTACTAAAAATAGCACATAAGGGGTAAATTGCTGTTTTTGCAAATAACTCAAAAACCATTACAGATATCAAAAATCTGACAGAGTAAAAGTGATTAGCACGACGAGATCTGCATACCCTGTAATTTTAAAGAAAATCAGAAAACCCGTCATTTAGTTATTTCCCTTTTTCCGCGAATTTTTTGAAATTTTGATATTTTTTATTTTTTATAAAAAAAACTATAACAGATAGAGGTCAACTTTAAATTGCAAAAATGTTCCGCACATCAAGATCTACCCAACTAGAAATTTTGAAGAAAATCTGAATACGTATAGAGGAGTTATTGCCCTTTATTGGTCAATTTTTTTGTAAGTTTATGCATTTTGCCTTGTTTTTCAAGAAAGATTTGAGATAGAGGTTAAGATTTGAAGCAAAAATATTAAGTACGTTAAGGACTACATTTTATCTTAATGATAGAAGTTGTGGACCTCATCCAAGATGACCGCCAGCTGTTAAACTTAGTCTAACATTGGACCCTATGGGAAAAACATTCAGAGATCTTCTCCTCTGAGACAACTTAGCCAATTGGAACCATACTTGGTCACAACTGTCCTTAGTTGGTCTCCTTTGAAAAATGTGTCCGGCAAGTTCCCATCTGATCCAAGCTTTAAGATGGTCCCAGCGGACAACATAGTTCAACATTGGACCTTATGGGAAAACACATTCAAAGATCTTCTCCTCTGAGACTTCTTGGCCAAGTGGAACCATACTTGGTCACAACTGTTCTCAGTTTGTCCTTTTGAAAAATGTGTCCGGCAAGTTCCTGTCAGATCCAAAATAGCTGCCAGCGGACAGCATAGTTCAACATTCGACCCTATGGGAAAACACATTCAAAGATCTTCTCCTCTACTTGGCCAATTGGAACCATACTTTGTCACAACTGTCCTTAGTTGGTCTCCTTTGAAAAAATGTGTCTGGCAAATTCCCATCAGATCCAAGATGGCTGCTAGCGGGGAACTTAGTTTAACATTGGTTCCTGTGGGAAAACACATTCAAAGATCTTCTCCTGTGAGATTACTTGTCCAATCAAAACCATACTTTGTCACAACTGTCCTTAGATGGTTCCTTTAAGAAATGTTTCCGGCAAGTCCCATCAGATCCTGTATGTTACCAGTGGGGAACTTAGTTCAACATTGGACCATATGGGTAAATAAATTCAAAGATCATCTCTTTTGACACGGTGGGCAATATTAACGCAGCCTTCAACTTTTGATGTCTAATTTACTTATATTACAATTTCAACTGGAATACTTGAGTTTTATAGAAAGACAATAGATAATATAAACTTCTGCTTTTTTACGTATAACTTAATTGACAATAATGTAGGAGGTTTGTATGTAGATAATAAGGAAATTTTTAAAGCGTGAGTGTGGCATAAGGAAATGTGTCTGATACCATCACAGCATCCGAGTGTGTTTATCCTTTACTGTTAATGACAAAATATTTTTAACAGCCTTAAGTTTCACACTATTTTATAATGATCATATGTAAAATTATTTGATTGTGCAACGAATTTAAATTGCGTTTGAGGTATTAAAATGAAAATCGCCTTTCGTTGAATCATTCCAGGCTTACGCTGTCTGACACCTTCAGGATTTCATGTTAACATGTCCACCTTATTTCTCATACTTGAAAGTGTTAATTGGATTATGAGATGAATTAATGAAGACAGGGTAATAGAAAACACTTACAATGACCGAACAATACAATCAAATGCTACAATCCACCAGGGAACTGCACAAGAAAAACAATAAAATAACAAAAGACAAACGTAAACAAAGATAGGAACTCGGGATAGCCGGACTTGGTACCGGCACTATCAACAGCTAGCGGTAGGGTTAAACCAGTTGATGGGTACTCAAACCTCCCCTTTCTCTATCCTGTTTCCCTATAGTATAATAAACATACAAATAAATGGATTATGAGATGAATATCTTTTTTACCACGCTTCCTTGTATTCTATTGAATGGATTGTATTCCATTAAAAAGATTCTTAAGAGGAAAGTTACAGTCACCATTTCCTGAAGAATATATATATATATATATATATATATACATGTTACAGTACAAATTGGAATCCAGTAGGATCCAGAATCCTCCTAGTACAACTTGGAATTCTAATTTCTACTGGGACAAATTAGAATTCTGATTTGTACTGGATTTAATCCAGTACAAATTGGAATTCCAATTTCTACTGGGACAAATTAGAATTCCGATTTGTACTAGATTTAATCCAGTACAAATTGGAATTCCAATTTCTCCTAGGAGAAATTGAGATATCCTGATTTATACTAGAAGGATTCTGAATCCTACTGAATTTCTAGTATGATCCAGAATATAATACTGGATAATTTGTTCAGGAGGATTCTAGATATTACTAACATTCAAAGCTGAAAAAAAAATTGAGTTTGTTATAAGAAGTATGTATTTTATAGCATTTTAATTCATAAAAATTAACTTATTTACCCCATTTTTCTTTTTTATAAATACTAAAACAATAGGATGACAAATGACATATTTCTAAAATAACTGTACATTTGTTGTAACAATTGGTTGAACTCTGTGACATTTTGGTAGAACAGGGAATTTTAGATTTACAACAAGGGCATTGCATAATATTGCATTTGCCAGAGTAATTACGAACTGTGGCTGTTATACTGCCATTTTCCAATAAATATTATTTTTACATGACAATGTGTGAACAGTATCTACTGCATTTACACCAGGGAAACAAAAACTTCTCAAATCAACAAGATCAGTATCCGTTTCAGATTAATAGTTTTTAAGTATGCCGTCTTTCAAAAAAAAAATTGATATTCAAATATTTTTTCTTGTAAAATACCCCCATGTGTTCTCTGATTTTTAAAGTTCACGTATGAAAAGTAATGATCAAAAGTTTGAACCGTGCTAAAATATTTAAGAGTTTAAAGCAAAACATCTTTATTTTTTATACAATCAGATAATTAATCTTATTCTTTCGAAATTAATATTTTAATTAAATGATTACCAAAACAGTTGAACAGACATATTATTAATATTTTTTACTTCTCTACCACTGTTTCAATTGATTTAAGTTAGTAGGATCCAGAATCCTACTAGTACAAATTGGGATATCTCAATTTCTCCTAGGAAAAATTGGAATTCCAATTTATACTAGATTAAATC
>MJUU01055266.1:40060-60058 GCA_002080025.1 Modiolus philippinarum | reverse complement strand
AAACCAAATTTTCCGTCAAAGATTTCTTGGCTTCTACTGAAGGGAATGATTTGAAATTTGGTGTGAAGCTTGGAAATGATGAGTTGTATTGTGTAAGCAATTTTCAAGTTTGTCGGACACCCACTTCCTGTTTACCGATACATTGAATTTTTACTGTAAACCAAATTTTCCGTCAAAGATTTCTTGGCTTCTAGTGAAGGGAACAATTTGAAATTTGCTGTGAAGCTTGGAAATGATGAGTTGTATTGTGTAAGCAATTTTCAGGTTTGTCGGATATCCACTTTCTGTTTACCGATACTTTGATTTTTTACTGTAAGCCAAATTTTCCGTCAAAGATTTCTTGGCTTCTACTGAAGGGAATGATTTGAAATTTAGTCTAAAGCTTGGAAATGATGAGTTGTATTGTGTAAACAATTTTCAAGTTTGTCGGACATCCACTTCCTGTTTACCGATACTTTGAATTTTTACTGTAAACCAAATTTTCCGTCAAAGATTTCTTGGCTTCTGCTGAAGGGAATGATTGGAAATTTGGTTCGAAGCTTTGAAATGATGAGTTGTATTGCAGAAGTGGTTTTTCAAATTTGTCGATCAACCACTTCCTGTTTGCCAATACTTTTACTTTTTACTATAAACAAAATTATCTTCATAAGATTTTTAGACTTTTATCAATTTGGAATGATTTGATATTAAGTCTGAAGCTGAAAAATGACATGGTTTGGTAAAAATTCAAGAATTCACTGTATTCAGCAAATTACTGTATCAACACATTTGTGTCAAACAGAATGTGAATCCACACTTACCTCAATTTTACTTCAGGATCGAAATTGCGGGGCCCTTCCGACAACGCCAGTTTCGACATGCTCTAGTTTGTCCCAGTAGGAATAGAATTCCAATTTGTACTGGATTAAATCCAGTTCAAATCAGAATTCTAATTTGTCCAAGTAGAAATTAGAATTCCAATTTGTACTAGGAGGATTCTGGATCCTACTGGATTCCAGTTTGTACTGTGACATATACATTTAAACTGAAAATACTAGCAGTGTGATAATCAAGAAAAAGCATGAGGTATCATCAGGTGCTGATTGAATGTTGTTATGGCAATACTTTGAAAATTTTGACACAAATAAATACAAGACTACTTTTGATTTCATTAATGCATATTTCTGGTATAAAAAATCATTACCCTTAGTTTTTTTGAGCTGTTGATTTAGACCCTGTTGGTTACTTGTTCTTTATTAGCTCTATGTCTTTTTAGGTTTATGGTCTTCCAAATATTTTGGTATGATTTACCATGAAGACAATTTAGTTGTCGGAACTACCACCTGCAGAAATCAATATTTCAGTATCGTCGGTATGTAGTTATTTATTGCCTCTGCTGGTGTACTGTTAGTCCCCGAAAGGATTCGAAAAACCTGGAAAGTAGTTTGTTCTTGCCCGAAAATCGATTTTATTTGGAAACTTGTCATGTCTTAACATTTTTGAAAATTTTATTTAGAACGAAGTATCTCCGTCATGGAAAGCACTGTGGTATTGGTTACTTGCTGTCTGTCAGCTTCATACATCTTACCTTATATGGTTGTCCTAATGTTTGGAGATACTCTGCACTGAAGAGACATAAGTTGTCGAAATGACCATCTGCAGAAAATACATTACAGTAAGTTCAGTATTAAATCATCCAAAATATTTATATGTTTCTAGTAAATGGTTATCTGTAGAAATCAAATTATTAGGACCATTAAAAATGGTGTTCTTCGTCATCAAGGAGTATCTCTGAAATGTCCATCCTGGGAAAAAGTGAAATAAAGCTGATAAGTATTAAGCATAGAATTAGTTAGACGTAGAGAATATTGAGGGCAGATTATCATTGCCAAAGTAAATTCCTTATAATCTGAGGTTTGTATTAAATTTGTACCATATTACGTTTTCATATATTTAACAAATTTTTATACCCCCGCTCCCCATCGGGGATAGGGGGTAAACTGTTTTCAGTCTGTGTGTGCGCGCGTGTGTGTGTGTGTGTGTGTGTGTGTGCGTGTGTGGGTGGATCCGCCTGTAACACATTTTCGTCGCATATATCTCAGCAATGGTAAAAGGTACAGATCTGAAATTTTGTCTCAAGCTTTGTATCATCATGCCACATTGTGGGATACATTTTTGGACCAATCAGAATACTACTTCCTGTTTACCGACTTAGTCAATTTTGACACTTGTAGCATTATAGAGTGAATTTTCGTCAAAGTTTTCTCTGTGATGGTAAATGACACAAAGCTGAAATTTTGTCAGAAGCTTTGCTTGGTCATGCCATATTGTGGGATTGGTTTTCTTACCTGTCTGGATACTACTTCCTGTTTACCGACTTGGTCAATTTTGACACTTGTAGCATTTTAGAGTGAATTTTCGTCAAAGTTTTCTCTGTAATGGTAAATGATACAAAGCTGAAATTTTGTCAGAAGCTTTGTATGGTCATGCCATACTTTGGGATGCGTTTTCTGACCTGTCGAGATACTACTTCCTGTTTACCGACTTGGTCAATTTTGACACTTGTAGCATTATAGAGTGAATTTTCTTCAAAGCTTTCTCAGTAGTGGTAAATGATACAAAGCTGAAATTTTGTCAGAAGCTTTGCATGGTCATGCCATATTGCGGAATGCGTTTTCTGACCTGTCGGATCACTACTTCCTGTTTACCGACATGGTCAATTTTGACACTTGTAGCATTTGGTCAATTTTGACACTTGTAGCATTATAGAGAGAATTTTCGTCAAAGTTTTCTCAGTAGTGGTAAATGATACAAAGCTGAAATTTTGTCAGAAGCTTTGCATGGTCATGCCATATTGTGGGATGCGTTTTCTGACCTGTCGGATCACTACTTCCTGTTTACCGACATGGGCAATTTTGACACTTGTAGCATTTGGTCAATTTTGACACTTGTAGCATTATAGAGAGAATTTTCGTCAAAGTTTTCTCTGTAATGGTAAATGATACAAAGCTGTAATTTTGTCAGAAGCTTTGCATGGTCATGCAATATTGTGGGATTCGTTTTCTGATTTTCGGAATACTACTTCCTGTTTACCAACTTTGTCAATCTCTTTGCAATTGTGGCATAATGGAGTAATTTTTCGTCAAGGATTTCTCTACATTGTGGGATGCGTTTTCTGACCTGTCAGGATACTACTTCCTGTTTACCGATTTGGTCAATTTTGACACTTGTAGCATTATAGAGTGAATTTTCGTCAAAGTTTTCTCTGTGATGGTAAATGATACAAAGCTGAAATTTTGTCAGAAGCTTTGCATGGTCATGCCATATTGTGGGATGCGTTTTCTGACCTGTCAGGATACTACTTCCTGTTTTCCGACTTGGTCAGTTTTGACACTTGTAGCATTATAGAGTGAATTTTCGTCAACGGTTTCTCTGTAATGGTAAATGATACAAAGCTGTAATTTTGTCAGAAGCTTTGCATGGTCATGCCATATTGTGGGATGCGTTTTCTGACCTGTCGAGATACTTCCTGTTTACCGACTTGGTCAATTTTGACACTTGTAGCATTTTAGAGTGAATTTTCGTCCAAGTTTTCTCTGTAATGGTAAATGATACAAAGCTGAAATTTTGTCAGAAGCTTTGCATGGTCATGCCATATTGTGGGATGCGTTTTCTGAACTGTCAGGATACTACTTCCTGTTTACCAACTTGGTCAATTTTGACACTTGTAGCATTATAGAGTGAATTTTCGTCAAAGTTTTCTCTGTGATGGTAAATGATTCAAAGCTGAAATTTTGTCAGAAGCTTTGCATGGTCATGCCATATTGTGGGATGCGTTTTCTGATTTTCGGAATACTACTTCCTGTTTACCAACTTTGTCAATCTCTTTGCAATTGTGGCATAATGGAGTAATTTTTCGTCAAGGATTTCTCTACATTGTTTTGTGATGCAGCTTTTAAATTTTGTCTCAAGCTTTGTATAGTCCAGCCATATTGTGGGATGTGTTTTGAGACCAACTGAGACACTACTTCCTGTTTACTGACTTAGTCAATTTTGATGTTCACTTCTGTATTGGGTTCACTCACATTCTTAAATTTGCACTTTCCCTCTATGATTCATTGGCTGTGAGAGGGGGTATTTTTAGTGAGCTTGGGCTCACAGATCACTTGTTTTTTTCAGATTTTACTTATCAAATGAGGAGACAGTTTTAACAGACAAAAAATAAAAATGAAATGGAAATCTTCTTAGTCAAACTATAAGTAGATTAATACCAGTAATTTTGCCAAATGTATATGAATGGAACAAAAAGGTCACAACCTTGACATGCTTGTAACTATTTAAACGTAGAGGTTTGTTTTTTTATCCCGCATTCAGTGCATAAAAAATCTACGAAGCAACCATTTCAGATGAATAAGCATTCCTGGTCTTCAAAACGTTTAGATTTTATCTGCACTGAATAGACATTAGTTGTCGAAATGCGCATATGCAGAAAGTAGATTGACAGTAACTTCGGTATTTAGTTATTAAGTCACCCAAACGAAGTTTGGTGACTTATTGTGTTTACTCTGACTGATTATTAAGTCACCCAAACGAAGTTTGGTGACTTATTGTGTTTACTCTGATTCTTATTAAGTCTTCCAAACGAAGTTTGGTGACTTATTGTGTTTACTTTGTTTCTTATTATTATTATTAATATGATAATAGGTGCAGCCTATGGAAGGGCGGCAAGAGGAAAGTCACACTTCATAAGTTCGGTCACACTTCATAATGAAGTCACACTTCATAATGATGAGACATAAATTGTCGAAATGCGCATATGCAGAAAGTAAATTCACAGTAACTTCGGTATTTAGTTATTCGGGAATGTCGGAATTAATTCTACAGAAAATGTCATATTTCTTAAATTCAGGAATGTCACAATTAATTCTGTAAATGTTGCATTTTATAAGTTCGTGATCGTCACACTCAATTTTGCAAAACCTATAATGACACCTAATGTCGTCTGCTACATGTCATCCCATTGGTCATTTTTGGATGCGAAGATAAAGCTATCTAAATTTTGATATCAATACAGTATGTGATATTCAAAAAGTTGTACAGTGAAAAATATTGCTTTTTATTTACTAAATATTTTTACTATGCATAACTTCTCAAATATCTGCTAAAACAAAATTAAGTTGCAGTATACATCATACGAAGCAACAGAGAAACCAGGCAGATTTTTTTTATCAATGTATCAAGTCTTATCATTAACAAGATAAGATATGGGTAAACCCATATCCAAGGATACTCGATTGTTCACATATCTTTTATACCTGTACAATTTTTAAAAGGATCATTTTCAAACAAACAAAAACAAAACAAAACAAAAAGATGCGTTTATGTTTATGATTTCTTTTTATTTCATTTTTGTAGGGTTCGTTTCTTTGGATTCTTCTTGTCGTAAGCTCTCATGATCACCATTATCCCTTTCTGTTTCTTACCAATATGGAAAATTGGGGAGGGGGTCAAAACTGCACATGTACTAGATAATACACCGTTAGGTTTTTATTTGATTTTAATTGAATTAAATGCCTATCAATATCTAGAGACATACAGAGATTAGCAACTACTCGAAATCGTTAACCTCGCTCCAAAGATGAAACACTAGAATCCGTTCGGAACTCCTCGTTATTTTAGTCAAAGTTTACCTGTACGGGCACAATGTTCCGATGGTAAAGTTATTGTTTTTACTGATTAACAATTGTGCTAACCTGATATTACAATTATTATCAATGACAATTTATCAATATTCAATAAAAAACGTTTTGTTGACACTTCTGTACAGTTTTAATTAAAATTAAAGGTATTCGGAATTAAAAATCGACTTACCTCACGGGAAGTCCCGCACATGTGTTATTACCGAATTTTAAAACGGATGAACTCTTTGTCTCTGCAAAATGTAATACATTCACTAATTTCACAGATATTTGAGAGCATTTTCAATTTCAGTTTTGTTTGCTGTTTGTTTGGCTTTTTAAACATTACACATTTTTATTCAAATCAAAGTGAACTAATACTATACGGAACGATTAAGGATTTTAAAAGAAAAGACATGGCCATATCTTTTGTTTCTAAAATTAATTGTATAGCCATAATAAAATATTTCCGCTCAAACTATGTTGGTATAAGTTAACTAACATCAAGATGTAGACATGAGTAAAAGCCCCTTCCTTGATGAACTAGAGTTTTCTTTGTGCATCGTGCTTCCAATAAATAAATTTAGTGAGGTACAACATTGGTACTACATACCATTTCAAATGTAAGGTTTTAAACTATTACATATAAGCATTAGCCACTATCCTTTGCAGTAGCTTGATACCAAATTGTATTTCTGCAAATTTAAACATTTGATATATAAAAAAATAAATATTTCCATGTAAATTCTAATAATAGAAATTTAAATTAACAAAATTCAGAATTTAAAGACCATCAAATCTATATATTATTCTATTTAATGAAAATTTATGCTTTTTAATTAGATCAAGTATTAAAATAAATATGATGTAATCATAAATATGATGATTATTGGTCGATTTTAAAAACACAAAATTTAAAGAAAGATAACTCTACTACCCATAACGATCAATAGACAATATGTCTGCCTGATACTGCGGAAACGGTGGTGTATGAATATTTGTAGTATTAACTATAAAAAAACATGAACAAATCGCTTCAAATCATTATTAAAAATACACCTCTGAAGTTATGCGTAATCAGATAATTGATCTAGGGTTAGTTAAACTGATAAAAAGTCGCCAAATACCGAACTATTTTCTAGGCCATGACATTGTGATCTGGACCCAAAAACAATTATATACTCTGGAATTGATAGTACGCATTGATCGAGTATATGAAAACAGCCTCTCTACATATAGGAGGGCTTGACGCTCTTTATTATTCCTCGATGATTTTTCGAACATTGTCCAAACATTTTCTCAGAGAAGGGTGGACCAAACTTTATGAAACTTGGCACCATTGAAGATACCAACCCCAAGATGTGTACAAAGGTCTTGGACTTTCCAAAATGACAAATGTCATTTGCCACTTTGAACTTTGACCTCAAACCTTCTTATTGGTATAACGCAGAAACCGTAAAAGATAAATGATTAAGTGTATGACAAAAATGTTTGTTTATTCATGACGGGCATTTTGTTACATTTGGATCGAAACTCTATGATGAGCCGTTCATGAGTTATGCCCCTTGAAAATTTCGTCATATCTTTAAACATGTTTTTCTCGAAAACGGTAAGAGATAGAAACCTGGAACATGTTCCATTCAACTTAAGTGATATGTGTTACATTTAAAAATGCCAAGGTCAAAGGTCATTGGTCACTTTGAACTTTGACCCTAGACCCTTCATTGAATTAACTCATAAACTTTAATAGATAGCTGATAATATGTAATTGCAAAAATGAGTGTCTTGTTAAGATCTACATATGTTACATTGGGTCCAAAATTGTTGGACTAAGCGTTTTGGGCTTACGGACCAAAAACCAATTTTGATGTCCGATTTTTTTTGTTTTTGCTTATAGCTGAAGATACAAAAAAACATTCACACACAAAATGTTCAGGAAGACAATACACCTTCAAAATGAGGTCAAGGTCAAAGGTCAAAGTCACACCCCCATAACTATTTCATGTTAAAGTATCAATAAATACAAATATTAAGCTTGGAATGTTGGTTTCATCAATGAATCAATAATCAAAATCTTATGATGCAACTTTCTTTCTGTCGCAATCCGGAAATATTTTGTCCTGTGAATCAAAGCTCTTCTAGCACTGATAGACGAAAACATACTGAGTTTTATACTAAAAACTTATATTTCAGAACACATTATTACAATCATTGGTGATAAATTTACAACACAACATTCTTCAAAGAGCAATTGAGTATTGAATCTGGTTTGGGTGACTTGTGTTTGCATGCAAAAATATCATCATTTTTCATTATTATTATTTTCCAATGAATTTTATGAACTTTGTCCAAACAATTTTTCAGAACTGGGTGTCTCAACTTAATGAAACTTGGCAACATTTTAAATACCAACCCCAAGATGTGCAAGAAGGTCTTTTAATTTCAAAAATGACCACTGTCATTGGTCACTTTGAACTTTGACCCCAAACCTTGTGATCGGATTATCTCGAAACCCGTAAAAGATATTTGAAAATATGTATGACAAAAATATTTATTAGGTCATGGGTTACCTTTTTACATTTAGACTGAAACTCTATGATGAACCGTTCATGAGTTATGCCCTTTAAATATTTCGTCATATTTAATTTTCTCTAAAAAACCTGGAACCATTTCCATTCAACTTTGGTGATATGTGGTACATTTAAAAATGCCAAGGTCAAAGGTCATCGGTCACTTTGAACTTTGACCCTAGACCTTGTCGTTGGATAAACTAATAAACTGTGATAGATAGCTGATAAAATGTAATTGCAAAAATGTGTGTCTTGTTCAGATCTACATTTGTTACATGGTTCCAAAATTATCGGACCAACCGATTCCGGCCTATGGACCAAAAATCGATTTTAATGTCCGACTTTGAGTTCTTTTTTATTATTGTTCAAATACCATTGAAGATACAAAAAGACATTCAACATACAAAATGTTCAGGAAGATGGGACCTTCAAAATAAGGTCAAGGTCAAAGGTCAAGGTCACACTCCAAAATTTCATGTTAAAGTATCAATAAATACACGTTAAGCTTTGAATGTTGGTTTCATCGAAGAATCAATAATGAAAACATTATGACGTAACTTTCTTTCTGATGCAATCCAGAAATGTTTTGACCTATCAATCAAAGCACTAATAGCACTTATAGACCAAAATATAACGAGCTAAAGATAATTCTTACACGAGGAATAAAAAAAATTTCAGAACACATTATTACAATCGATTGGTGATAAATTCACAACACAATATTTTTTCAAAGGGCAATTGAGTATGGAATCTGGTTTGGGTGACTTGTGTTTGCATGCAAACATATCATTACTTGTTTTCTATTTTGATATAATTCACGAGAAAACGTATACTAGAATTGTGAACAACAACAATATACAGGTAGATAGTTTAGAATTTATAAATTGTCTCTCTTGCCAGAGTTTTACATTGCTCCCAATCGAAAAAGATGATTTCATTTCACTGTTATTAATGTATTATTCATTACTGCATCGTAAATATGAGAAGGTAAAGCAAAATCGTCATAGATCAAGATAACTGAAGTAAAGGTACGGGACTTTCGAGATAGGAACTATCGTGTTCAGTATTAAAGGCGGCAAGGATCTCCACAAATACCAGTAAGACACAGTGACTTGATTCTTGATCTATTGAAATAAATATATATATCATTAAAAACAAAATATTCATGAAATTGAAGTGTATACTTATAATTGTTCTTTCATGAGAACTCTTTTACTGAATTTTAATTGACGAAAAACAATTAAACTGAATCGGTACAACAGATTGAATATAAACCACCCTTAGCTCAGCAGTGTTCATTAATTAGTGATTCCCTCTCAATGTATTGATGTATTGATTTTTTTTTCGTATAGTATCAGCGATCTATTCCGCTTTGAACACGTCTCAGAAGTCCTGTTTTTGTTCTGCACAAGGACGGCAAAATGCACCGAAAAACACGGTAAAACACACCACCAACAATAGAGCACTTTATCACTTCATGTATGATTATGTAAGAATAGAAAGTTCTAGCACTTTATCTCATGTGTATTGTTTTGTAGTCAAATACCATATTACTTATATCATCTAAACCAAAGAAAGTACATTACATCTTCGTTGAGTAATACATGTTTATATTTACTTTTATGTGTAGAAAGTTTGTATTGGCTACGGGACTAGGAAATGAAAAGCTTACATGGTCATAAACATTATCTAGAACATAACTATAGGCGTCTCCTGGCAATACACAGTCATCTAAAACTATTAATAGTTAAAGGAGACGTGATGTCCCTCAAATTATACCAATAAATGTGTGTTATATAAAACGGTCTATGAATATTTCTTGTAGACATATCTATAAACTGCTCCAGGCAGTATAACAAGAATTAACAAACAGTTTTGTCTTTTATCGTC
This sequence comes from Modiolus philippinarum, assembly GCA_002080025.1. NCBI lineage: Eukaryota > Metazoa > Mollusca > Bivalvia > Mytilida > Modiolidae > Modiolus > Modiolus philippinarum. The sequence continues at coordinate 49,941 of MJUU01055266.1, read as the reverse complement.
GATGATCATTCAATTAAACTGTCATCAATATCTTTGATAGTACTAATCATTTAGTTTTCTCACATGTCGTATTTTAAACTATTTTTAACCAGAAAATTGTACACTTGTGTATTGGTAGAATATTTAGCAGCAATTTAACATGATAAGTTGTTTAATTTAGCAGAGCTTTATTGATTCATCATTATTTTCCTTCTAAAACTCATTGTTTGTAAGAGTCTATTCCCAAGGAGTACTGGATTGCATGATCTTTATACATCAAATGTATTATTATTCCACGCAAATATACTATGTAACTGCATATTATTATGTGGACTACGCTTTACAGAGGCGACACAAAGAAATCACCATCGTCGTCTCGGGTCGTCGTTGAAAAAAAAAGTCTATCGTATTTTTCCAGGGACGGTTAAGAGGTCAGTTTCTGCTCTGTTGCAAAGTAACTTCTGGTTTGTATAAATTTTTATAGAAAACCCTTTTACAAAATTATTTATGTTGCATTTTTCTCAGAGCATTAGTTTGGGCATCTGTATCGTGTGCAGTCTCAAATCGGCAGCAAATTTTTATTGCGACTTTTTTGTCAGGAACAGCACAGGCTGGTTTCCCCATATATTGAGTATAACCCTATTAATGAATACTAACAAAAATTATATTAAATTTTTTTAAAGATAAAAAGCGACACACAGGTCTTCTGTGAAAAATTTGCTACTTAGGTTTCGGGGGGTTAGTTATTGTATTGATGATGAAAACTACATAGGTCAGTAATACTATTTCTACCCATACAATTCTACGTTCCAATGAAAAGAAATTTTGTGTTCTATAAGTAAAAAACGCCTTTGTAAAAATAGAAGTTTTTAAAAAAAATTTTCTACAGTATCTTTGCAACCCCATTTGTGAATTTGTCAATATTACTTGAAGATCGGCACTTTCCACTATATTTCTGTGGATGATAAAATCAAGAACGGAGATGAAAATTTACAATTTTATTTCTATGAAATGATTATTTCACATGATTTTTTTTCAACTTATATATGAACCTCTTAAATGAAGCTGCTTTTTAGCATGCAGGAACAAGGCAATTAGAAGGTTGATAAAGATTAAGAAAGGACTAACAACAAATATCAACGAAGAGTCATTTTGTTTTGCAAATAAAGGGAGATGAAAATGAAAATTATGCCAATGGAAAGGACAGACATACAAGAGGTGGAAATTTTCTTCATACAGTCATACATATTGCAAATATCCACAAAAGCACTAAAAACCCTGGATGATATATTATGTACTGGTAAAGTTAGCACTTCCATCTTCTAAAATGTACGCCATGCAATAAATTCAATTTGGTTAAAATAACCACCTCGACTCTCATCTATCATCTCAGAAATTGACTTTCCACAACATTCAACTAGGTCAAGATAAAGACCTGCATTCTACAATATACGGATAGTCCATTTTCCATAACATTCAACTAGGCCAAGATAAAGACCGGGCATTCTACAATATACGGATAGTCCATTGAGGTTATTGTATTTTTACCTATTTATAATGAAACACTTTTTTATCAAGCTAAAATTTTATTCCACAAATAAAAATCGATGACAGATCAGATATTGTATGCATTATTTTTCACTTACATAAGTTCAAATTACATCCAAAACGATAGTGTTTTTGCCATGTCGACAAGTAAACTGTCGTATCGAATACAATATTTACAGGACATTTAGTAAAGGAATTTTAAATCTTTATCTGAGTTATGACGACCAGTGCTTAGTTGTATTCATATGATACATAATCAAATATTTGCTTTACCCACTTTTCGTCATAGGTACTCAAGCTTACGTCGGATTCATTTATATCTATTAAAAGTGCAGACATTTAAACGGTCAATCTTTATTTAGTTTAAATAAATAAATTATGTATTTGAGGTGAGCAGTAACAAAGCTGATCTTTAAATATATATACAATACGGCACTTTCGATATAGGATCCCTCGTGTAATTGAAGGCGGAAACGATCTCTTCAAATACCAGTGAGAAGGATAACCGGAATCCAGTCCTATTGAATATAAATATATAACACCTAAAAACAAACTATTTATTATATTGAAGTGCACTTATAATTTGTCCTGCAGGAAAATTATTTAACTAAATTTTAATTGACGAAAAACAGTTAATCTGAAGCGCTACAAATAGATTAAATATAAATCCTTAGCTCAACTATTGATTCCCTCTCAAGGTATATGATGTATTGATTTTTACGAATAATAATAGATTTGTTTCCGGAATGAACACGACTCAAAACTACCGTATTCCTTGATATAATCATAGCGAGCACTTTAAATGTGACCTTAGCACTAAATCCCAATAATTATAAACCGCTTTGAAAGTGGGGTATATTGTGATGGAGTATCCTTACACTTAAGCTTACATACTTCAGAATGTCTGAATGAATTTGAATTAAACGCACACAAATGAAAGCATCAGTAAGTCAAAGGTCAAGATTATATTTACTGTCAGATATGAAAAAAGGAGATGCCAGTTGGCTTTGGTAGCATGCATTCTTTACAACTTTACATCAAAGAACTAGGCCCTGATCACAATACACCAGGTAGTGCTGGATACAAAAGATTCTCATTTGACAAAGATGAAAACCTTTCCAATAACATGTCATTCATATCCTCGTTTAATATCCATACTAGAAATATCATTCAAGACCTGCCATACCTATATTGGGTACCAAAATTACACAAAAAATTCATCTTGCTCAACTACTGAATCGTCGATTGAACGCGCTAAGATTTTGTCTACAGTCAAAGCAAGTGAGAACCGAACCGTCAATCCAAAACGAATAATGCAGGGACAATGGCAACATTGGAAACAACAAAGAAACTGGGACACAACATGAGTACGGCACAGAAAAGGAAAAGACAGACGCACACACACAAAGATGAACAACACGGACCCAATGGTGAGATTATCAAAGACATGCATCAAGCATACTGTGAAAGTATTCATGCCCGAAGTGACATTAATCACATGTGGTCACATGTGCTCGAAGAATTTATTTGAAAATCTTAAAATCTACATTCATTTTTTCCACACTGTATACAACGCTTTCTCGTGATAAAATAAAATCACGAATCAAAGATATCATTCAAAAAGCCTTTGCCCAGATTTATTAGGTTATAAATCCACATTTTTGTTTTTCAAAAACCAATTTATAAGGAAAGGCATGCTACGATGAAGTGCTATGGACCCCATTAACATATCCGTCAATACTTGAGATAAAGAAAACGACAGAAACCACTAGATCCACATCTTTCTTTGGACTTACATCTCGAATTTGACAGAAATGGTGATCTCAGTACTAAAGTTAACAATAAAAGGGACGATTTTAATTTCAAAATTTATCAATTCCTCTAACATTGACAGTAATATTCCAGCTTCTGCTTATGAATTGTATGTTTCACAGTTAATTTGTTACGCGAGAGCTAGCACACAGTATACATAGTTATCTCCGTAACCGCCTTATGAATCAAGGTTTCAAAAAAAATTCCGTCTCATTCGATCATGGAAATAGTTCTTAAACAGTTATCAGTGCCTTGTGGAAAAATTTGAAGTTTTGGTCCGAAATCTGATTCAAGATTCTTTTTTTACTTAGTACTGGAATGATCATTTCTTGTATCTGTCTGCGACCTTTAAAAGCAATTTCTGTTGAATTACTATATACTAACGCAATGGAAAGGTAGGTTTGGCATGCCATAAAACCGGTTTAAGCTACCATTACTTTTGAAATGGTTATACCATGTCAGGACCATTGCTGTCGACATTTTTTCTGTTGTTTCCTCCTGAATGTTCTTTTTATCTCATGGACTTCGGCTCTTGACAAGTCTGTTCGATATTTTTGTTATTATCCCGGTTTACACCTGTTTTGATTCCAGTGAAACCTTAGAGATAAGACTATTTATCAACAGCAAGTTGGCATACCTCTTGGCACTAATTTTTCTTCTCTACTCAGAGATTTGTGTTTGTATTCTTACGAGGCTGAATTTCTTAAGGGACTCATAAAAAGATCATAAAATAAAAGATGCTAGATCGTCCAGTCTCATTTATAGATATATTAATGATGTTCTTTCCATCAATAACGCATCTCCCATTAATATATCCGCCAGAACTTGAGATAAAGAAAACGACAGAAACCACTAGATCCATATCGTTTTTAGGCTTACATCTCGAATTTGACAGAAATGGTGATCTCAGTACTATAGTTAACAATAAAAGGGACGATTTTAATTTCAAAATTATCAATTCCCCTAACATTGACAGTAATATTCCAGCTTCTCCTGCTAACGAATTGTGTGTTTCACAGTTAATTTGTTACGCGAGAGCTAGCACACAGTATACATAGTTATCTCCGTAACCGCCTTATGAATCAAGGGTTCAAAAAAATTCCGTCTCATTCGATCATGGAAATAGTTCGTAAACAGATATCAGTGCCTTGTGGAAAAATTTGAAGTTTTGGTCCGAAATCTGATTCAAGATTCTTATTTTACTTAGTACTTGAATGATCATTTCTTTAAACTGTCTGCGACCTTCAATAGAAATTTCTGTTGAATTACTATATACTAACGCAATGGAAGGGTAGGTTTGGCATGCCATAAAACCGGTTTAAACTACCAATTCTTTTGAAATCGTTATACCATGTCAGGACCATTGCTGTCGACATTTGTTCTGTGGTTTCCACCTGAATTTTCTTTTTATCTCATGGACTTCGGCTCTTGACAAGTCTGTTCTGTATTTTTGTTATTACCCCGATTTACACCCGTTTTGATTCCAGTGAAACCTTAGAGATAAGACTATCTGAGAAGTGGTATATTTTGAGAAATAAATGGTTTTATTATTATTTTTTTGTAATTAAGAATTTAGCCTTTATCCGTTATATAACCTAATGGAAAAGTTAAGGAAGTATTTATAAGTGAGCTTTACTCACAGTGCTACAAGTGTTAAATCTTGTATGTTTATGATTGCATTTCCATAATGCGGGTAACATACTTTAAACATAGGGTCCTATTGGAAATGCGTCCAAGATCATCTCCTCTGAAACTACTGGGCAAATGGGAACGAAACTTGGTCACAGTAGTCCTTGGGTGGTCCCCTTTAAAGTTTGTGATTTCATCAAAGATGGCTGCTAGCAGGGAAAAAGTTTGATACACTTATCCTGTAGAAAATATATTTAAAGATCTTATCCCCTGCCATAACTACCTAATTCCACTGTAGTTGGAGAAAGAACGACCTAAGTTTCAAAGATTTAATTTATTTAACTCAAGTACTACTGTGTAACATGAGCATACTAACTAAATGAAAACATATCTTTATAATAAGAAAAACATAACGAAAACAATTTTTTAAAACTTTTTTTAATTACACAAATTGCTAAAAAAGACTCAGCATTGTAACGAAACCTTTATTTTCATGTCATTTTTTTATTCCAGATTTTTATTGCGACAATAAAGTCACATGTGTTACTCAGTTGGTGATGACATTATTCCTTTTTCTAAAACTTAAATCATGTATACTTTCACCAATTCTATTTGGTTTACATACATTGTATTATCGGACCTTCAGTGATCACATTTCATGTGTCATTATAGGTCACTTATTGGTCAACATTGTTACATGGTTTCAAATTCAAGTCAATTTCTCAATAACAATTGAATGTTCTTAATAAATAGTCTGTCGGTGTTTGCCAGTTAGCCACGTGTAATTTAACTTTAGCTAAAATATCACAATTGAGTGAATAAGTATATTTCTATATAAATTTCAATTAATGAGCAGCTATTGCAGAGGATTCATTGCATTTAGCCAGAAGCTTCAATTAGTCAGGGACCATACTTAGCACCTATTCCCTTAAGAAAGTCCCTGACACGACAATAAACAAATATTGTATTGATGTTTGAATCTTTTGTTTTCGATTTTTAAATTGTTTAGGATTGGTATTCGATTTTAACTTCAACTCATTTTTTGCACACAATGTATGTTATTTTTGTATAAAATTATGGCGATTGCTCTCCTAAAATGGTCTCTTAACCTATTATAGCTAAAGATATTAGTACCATTCTTAAGTAATGAATTGTATTTTTCTCCGATATGATTGAATATAATCAATGCCATAGAGTGTATATGGTTTTTATTATTGCTGGTATATATTATAGCTTACGATATTTTCTAATTGGCATATCTTTATGTTTGTTGTTATATCAATGTAAATATCGTAGTTACATACCAAGTATAACACTCAGTTAATAATCTACAAATGAAATAATTTACACAAGGTAATGTTTATAGTATTCGTAGACTGGTAATGTTTATAGTATTTATTGTCCTGACCTGTTAACATGTATAAAATTGATTTACATTTTGTATGTCAACTATAGACCATTTTAGAAATAACTGTAATACAGAATATGTTAAATATATCACGTTTACACTGTTATGCTTGACTGCCTTTTTAGGAATATTTTCACACGATTTTCCTATATATATAGTACAAAACGACTGAATATCTAAATTTCACCTCATATGGCCTTTTTGATAACTTATGTCTTTTAAGTGCTAATAAAAGTTAAACTTTTGTAACTAAATTAAGAAAATCCCTATAACTTTTGCCAAGAACTTTGTTGTTTTTGACAGCTGATTAGACAATGTATGTCCCTTAGTCGAAGAATAAGAAACAAAATGCCAGAAGGTCGAAAATAATAATTTGAAGGCCTAAAATTTAGCCAAAGAAGACTGAAAATCAAAATGTTTGTATAAAAAGGCATAAGATCAGAATAATTTGAAAGTATTAAAGTTCGGCCAAGTTTGATATTGTTTAAATATAAGGGATTTGACACACGTATAATCTCAACATGACCTTTACAAAGTACCGGGTATTATATTGTTAAACCCTGACTGCAAACTAGTCTGAAATCGGATCTAATTTCTAAATTGAGTGGATAATTAAACACTTCCCCATTTGTAGATTTACGAGCGGTAGTGGCACAGTCGGACAACGGGAGATAACCCAACAAATGTTCAAACCATGAAAATTTCGAAGTAAATTTGTCTGTGTAGACAGTAACTCGTGTAATATCTGATAGTAAAATCGGAGAACATGATTAAAATGGAAGGATATCAAGCAATTCCTTTTAATGCTGCAGATGGTATACAATTGCACTTCCTGTGATCTTCCATGGATATTTAATATATGGTTGTCTTACTTTCAGTTTAATTGAGGATAATCTACTTTTAACCAAATTGGTCAGACACTTATTGGTTTGTAGCACATAAGATTTTGGCTGCGTAAGGCTAGTACACCCTCATAAAAATAACGTTTACAGATATAATGAACATCATTAACGCTCAACGGGAGGGAACTCTATTACTTTTATGCAGCAAATTCAGAAAACTTGGCAATTCAAACTACGTGCAACGGGAGGTATCTCCAGTACTGTTGCAACCAGTTTACATCTCTTCCAAATTAGAACTATAGATCTATCAAAACAATGAAGGTGTAAAATAAGGATTAAATATGCAACCATTTGCCTTTTAAATTGTATTGAGCTATTGCGATCACTTGGTGTTCGTCGTTTGAGCTTCATTTCTATAGAACATGGGAACACACTTAAGGAGGTTTCACGGAGGTTCGTTCCTCATGTTTTGGGATTTCTGTCAGATTTTCGGAATTCTCGGAATTCTCGAGATTATAATTTTTTTTGCCCATTGACCCCCTTATTTTTTCCCATAATTTCATTTTATATATCTTTGTCAGAAGTACGTGAATGTCATATGAATTTGACCTTGACAAGATAACAATCTAATGACCATATCAAGTTTAGTGAGTGATCAGTAACTATTATTAAAAATAGTAGGTCAGTAGAATAGTTTTTTTTTTATTTTATTTGGTAGTACATTGCTGTTTTTCTGTCATATGAGTTTTGCCTTGACCTCAATTTCATGGTCTAATGACTATGTTATGTCACTTAGATTAAATCAAATTACAGTAACTGTTAGAAGAAGGTTAGTGAATATCTGGTAAATAGGTGACATACATCGGCAAACGAATACCGAAGCACGAAGAAGGAAAGGGGAAATTCTAAAATCATAAATCCAAAATCATGGCAATTCACAGCAACACGAACTTATGTGATAGTAAATGAATGTCTTGCATATTGCATTTGACCCTAACCTCAATTTCACAGACCAGTTACCATTTACAGTTTAAAGTAGAGAGATTAGTTTCAGCGGAGGCTACACTTAATCCATAAGATATAAATAAAAAAGATTCAGTTAACTATTAGACTTTCTTGTTGTCAATAGTTCAGACAGAATGATATATGTCTCTTGCACCTAAATATTTTCAGTATGCAAGAAGTATTTTGTTTTCAATTAGAACCGATAGAAAGTTGATGTTTGCTTAGATGACAGAGGGTCAGATATTAAAGATCTTGCAGTCATCAGAACCAAAATTCAGACAGAGATAGCTTACAAAAATAACATTATCAACTAAATGTCGACTGAATTCCAATAATTTACGGTCAGCTTTTAGGATTTTAGTGAAATATTAAACATTTGCTGTTAATTTTTTGTGAATAAAAACAAATACTTAAAAAAAGTATTCTATCTGAATAAATGTATTCAACTAATGGAATGTACAATTTTTTTACCTGGTACTTGAAATCCCATATTAAAATCCATCTTCACAGAAGGTTGGGATCCTGAAATGAGATTTATATAAAGTGCACATTGAAAGCCTTACTTACAAAAAATGTCTTCAAAATTAGTTACGAATGTTCACATTAACAATACATTTGTATAAATAATTGAGAGGGGTATATATTAATTTTTCTAGTGTTTTTCAGTTTTACTCAATTTGAATGCCTTTAACCGGTTACTTACTTACTGCCCGTTATGTCATGTAGGGCAGCAACAGAATTCTTTGTTGCTGCTTCCGTAACAAAGTGCTTTTTGCTAGACAGGGTTATTAGCCCTGAGCTAAACTCCCTACCTGGAGAACCAGGGAATTTAACCTGCTACGTTACTTTTTAGAGTTCCATACATAAAAAAATTGTAGGTAACTATCTTTATTAGTGAGATGAATTGAAAAAATAATTCATGAAACAGCGTAGTACATAAAGTATGCAATAAAACGGTAATGCTTTTTGTATAATTCAGGCTTCATTCAGAATTGACATTCTTTATACATATTTGTTTTTGTTTCTTTTAGGGCATAAAATTTACGACGTAGTTATAATGGTGTTTGCCTCAACAGATGATCGATTGAAGAAGAAACATATAAAAAGTTTAGAGGCTCATCAATGTGTAGTTTACGGTCAGATTTTATATTTTGAATATCACAAATTATAGTTCAGTTTTAGTGAAATTGACATAGGTTCAGAAATATACATTTACCGCTTTCGGTAAACACAACTGCACCAGGCAGGAAAAATTGTATAATTTGTAGAACTTAGACGACCTTTAATGGCAGACGACCTTTAATGGCTCTACGTAAGATTTACTTAACCTTGGACCAAATATAATCTACAATAAGTAATGAAAGGATATGGAGTAAATGCACATGAGACAGAGTCTCTGCAAATATATTTTGAAAAATAGCAATGGAACAACACTTTTATTGTTGTTCTTCATTTTGTTCATCTTGAAGTCAACATGAGGCCTTAAACAATGACCTCATGATAAACTCAATACGACCCCTAGCATCGGTTTGTATGGAATTCATTGCTAGATGTCGAGCAATGCCACATCCATCTTTTAAGCCCATGGGTGCGAGATTGTCAACAAACATAAAATTAATGTCTGAGTGCTCTTAACAATTAGACATTGAAATTTTTAT
>MJUU01055266.1:0-17879 GCA_002080025.1 Modiolus philippinarum | reverse complement strand
AAATTCAATGAAACTTTCACAGAATGTTCAGTAGATATTGCCATTGTGCACTAGCTATTTAAAATTTTTATTTGACCTTGATTTTTTTTTGTAAAAAAAGGGGGGGGGGTGTGACTCACTGACATCAGGGTACATACTTTGTGGCAACTTCTCCTCCTAGACCACTTGGTGATATTCAATGAAACTTTTACAGAATATTCAGTAGATACTGCCATTGTGCACCGGCTATTTAAAATTTTTATTTGACTTTGATTATTCTTTTTTGGGGGGAAGGGTTACATATGGAATCAAATGGGGGAGCGGGGGGTATATTTTTGTGAGCTTTGCTCACAGTTATTCTAGTTTCTGCATATTTTCGACAACTTTTTTCTCGTTCGTGCAGATCAGCTCAAAACATCTGGAAATTCATATATCCATATACCGAGATATGTTTTAAATCATGAAGAGAGTAATGAATTTAAAAATCGTTATTTATATGTATATTCCTAAACATTTCTGAAAGACATAAATATGTGAAATGCAATTTTTTTAATTCATTTTTTATGTTTATCGACACTAAATTGACTTTACTTCAAAGACTAACGCTGTTAACAGATACAGTTAAGATGTAAGATATTCAACTTAAAATGTTGATTGGAGCGCTTCAGGAATGGTATTTGGAAATGTGAAAATCTGTTTTTTTTTCAACTTTTATAATATTGTGCCACGATGGTGTAGGGAAGGGTACTTTTAAAATTTTTATGGTAATATCAGTAACATATTTGGTTATAATGCAGTTCTTAGTTTTCATCGTAAAATGAGTAATATATTTGCAACCTTTAGAAGGTTTCAAACAGTTCTGAAACAAAAGTGAGCTATTTCCCTATTCTTTTCAACAGGTTAAATTAATTATGATTTTCGAGTTTTACACAATTTCTATTGAAGATGCTAATTTTAATAAGCTTACTCTTTATGCAATATCGATAGTAAAATTTCGATTTTGCCAAAAGTTGAATGATCAAAACGAAATTTTACTTTCTCGAGCTAAGGAATATAGCCTTTGGGCGAATCTTTATTCCCACCTGCTTTTATTTATGAATACAACCAATATTATCTTATTTTTATTTAATTGTCATCAATGCAAAATAAAAGCAGTAAAAAGAAATTGTTTTTCTTCAATACTGTGGAACATTATCTTCTAAATCCTAATAAATTGATTGCTATAAATGACAGTTTGACGTAAGATGCTCACACCTTTATGTGTCTGTTAAACATGTCGGACAAACTGACGCAAATCTTGGGACAATTGAAAGGTACCTAGTATATGGTCAATTCATGCANTATATTTATTTTCATTAAAGTTTTTTTGCGACTCAGTTTAAAACAATCGAGGCAGATCAACTGTTCAAATAACTTAAAACCGAACTTTCTGTAAAATTAATTGCTGCATATGGCCAATTCGATTAAAAAAACTGATAGGGATAGAAAAAAATGAAAGGATATGGAGTGAATGTACATGTGACAAAAACGCACACGATACATAGAAAACTCCAGTTAATCAAGGACAGGGCTTTTATTCCTGTGTACATGTTGATGTAATCTTAATTGAAAGCCAAAATAAACTGAGGACGGAGCTTTTTTTCTTAGTTTTCAAAGAAAAAGAAATCCAAAAATTTAGGTGTTCGAAGTTTCTTTAATAAAGATCTGCTTTTGGCTTAAGTCATGGTTAATATACCTATAAATAGTCTAATTTTAGAGCATTGCGATGTTGAAACATTGTTAAACATGCAGTTAAATTGCTGCTACACTGTTCTTCCGATTGAAATATAATCTTGTTTTAATGTCACAGAGAAAAGATGTCTGAGATACTCCGTGGTTCAAACAAAAATTTCATAAATTAGATACTGTAAGTTTCCGAATAAAATCGGTTTAAACTAATATTAGTTGTATTATATTATTTCTAATGCATTAATTCATATTCCTGTGTCCAGAAAAAATAAGCTCATTTTAAACTACGAAGTTAATGGGTGTTCCTTGAATTGTCCAATACATTTATTTCACAATGAGTGTGTATTACCTGTCAGAAAGTGTAATGGCTAGTCCATTTTCGCAAAAGGCAAAACCATGAAATCAATTATATATATCTTATATGGGTCAAAATTGTATATTTAATAATGCCCATAAATTTTGTATCTACCATTGCCCCTTAAGAGTGGCAAAAATGTTTTGCTTACTATCGTGCCGGAAAATTAGATAGAGACCGTTTAAAACAATATTTTCGCAATAAAGCAGAAAAGTCTTTGATTTTCCTAATATCTGGTCGATGAATATTATAAAAATATGAACTAGCACAAATGTTACAACTTGTTATTCCTCATCTGTACCTATGTAGTGTATAATCCAGAATCCTTTTATTTGGATAGGAGACATTTTTTTTTATTTTCGGACTGCAGTTATCATGATGATTTACGTTGAAATCATATCAGAAAGCTGAATTATTAAACGGAATCATATCAATCAAGTAACCCTTTTAAAGAAGTTATTGTCATTACTCACTACAGTCAGATTGCCTACACATATTAAAAATATACTGTCAAAAAACACACTCAACAGGCGGAATTAATCAGATGTGGATTCTCAAAAACTCGAAGGTTTTATACAAATATCTATCTCCTACAGAATTTAATTTTGCAATTTTATTAAATAAATCAATACCGAAATTACCATTAACTTATTTTCTGCATATGCTCATTTCGACAACTTATGTCTCTTCAGTGCAGATAAAATCTAAAAGTTTGGAAGACCATAAACCCAAAGATGTTCAAAAACTGACAAATAACCAATATGCTTTAAATGTAAAGGCAAAAAACAATTAAGGAGAGAGCTTTGCATGAGATAATTCTTAGTTTTTTAACAAAATTTATAAAAATTTAGATATTGCAAGGTTCAAACTAGAATCGGCTTTCGGGTCAGCACCGAAGTACTGTCTTCTGGGCTGGTGAATACCGTCGAGGACTAACAGTCCACCAGCAGAAGCCTCGACCCAGTGGTAACAAATAACTAAATACCGAAGTAACTGTGAATTTATTTTCTGCGTATGTGCATTTGATTTTTCTCTACACCACTCTTCAAGATGACAAATTAATATAAATACTCCGCGATCTCGTTCATCAATCATTCTACACCAAATCAGGTGAAAAAGATATGGGTTTTGAGTAAAGAAACAGGATATTTTGCCAACAACCACACTGATTCCAATAAATATTTTCACCAAAAAATGTGAGGAAAGGATATTGGTTTTGAGTAGAGAAAAAGCATATTTTGTCAAAAACCACACTGATTCCAATAAAAAAGTATAGTTTTCCAACAGACAATCGATATACCAATGGGGAGTAATTGTGCGCCTCTTGTGGCAGGTTCATTTAAGAGCTAGTCCAGAAGAAATAGAAAAATCCAACCAAGTCCTTTAATTTTAATTTCCATTGCATATTTGATCTTTTATCTTGACACAATCCTTGACTTAAAGATTATCTACATCTCCTTTACCAAAATGAACTAGACATTAAATAGACAACTGATACACTTACATCAACATCATATATGGACCTTTACCTTTATATTGACAACTCGGGACAGTTAAAATTCAAACTTTACATGACAAATGTGATGATTTTGAATTTCAAATTGTGATATACCCACATGTCCTTCATATGTAGTCTACATTTCACGGCCCATTCGCTTTTGTCGTGCAAGTAATTTGTTTGTGGATTTCGTCAATAGAGCGAAATTACTATCTCAAAAGCTTCTAATCCTGGGTTATGTGCATTCACTGTTACTATCGTCGCTTATAAGGTTTTATGGTCGTCACCACGAATTGACTGATCGTTACAATGTGTCTGTATCACAAATAAAGATGGACATATTTCAATAGATCACGAGATATTACTGGATTGGACATAACACCGGACTTTCCACTTACAGGTCGACAGGTGTCGCATGTGAAGCAGGTCAAGCTTATCCGTCCGGAGCACCTGATGACATTCCTGTTTTTTTAGTGGTTCACACTGTTAGTGCTTTAGTTTTAGTGTTCTGTTTGTTTCGTTTTTGTCGTTTACGTTCTCTGTTTGTAATCCTTATATTGCAATTTACTCTGGATGTATGATTTTGGAAATTTATATATAACATTGAATAAAAAATTTAATTAAATTAAATTATTTTTGCTTGCCTTTAATAAAGACTTGTCTATAAATTGATTAGAATAGATGCTAACGGATTTTGTAATGTTGTATCTTTAATATGTACGTTTTTCCTTATTTCGAGATTTGTGCACATTACGTACTTTCATTTCTTTAAATGACTTGATGTTCATTGTTTTTGTTAATTTGTGTTCCTCAAGAATGGAAAAAATGATTGATAATGCAGGCCTAAAAAAATGAATGTGCTACATAAACAATTTTCATTAAAAAAATTTAGCCTTTGACATAGATTTGACATTAATATATCTAAAAACAGTTTCCATATTCATAAAATACATATAGTAGAACAAATATTGAACAATTTAATACAAAACTCTTCATGTAGAAAAGTTTTTGCAAGAAATTTGACTTGAAAGGAAATTGAGTTATCTCCCATTCACTTTAACTAAGGAATGAAATGTACAAAGAAAAAGTCCACTGAGGGAACCAGTGCAGTTTGTTTACCTGGTTACACAAAGATTTGAATGATTAGTAAAGTAATAATTGGTCGTGCTTCATGATAATATGTAAGTAAACCAAGTCTAATATATTTTGACGTCATTTACTCTTTGTAGTCTTTCAATATATAACTAAAAATGCTAAGCACTTCACAGTAATGTTTTCGATTTTATAAAAGATGTTTTTCCCATTCTATGGCGACAGAGGTAATCCACCCCCGGTGAACCTGTACAATCAGGACAGCGACTAATTGTACGCATGGTAGTGCAAAAACAAACCAAAAATAGGGATGTAGACGAAAAGTAACTTGATTTATTTTTCATTTTGTAAGGACATTATGCTTTACTTCGATTATGAATATGAGATTTGAAGGTCATAACTAGCAAAAGTTTTACTGTTCGCAATTTCAACAGGTTAGGACTAAGCGTACAGTAGGTAGCGATTATCTAAAGGTCGAACTGTATGCAGGGTAGGATTTTAACTGTATGCAGGATATGACTATGTTTACAAACAAATTAGCGTATTATGTCCTACAAAGAGTATATGTTTACCCAGAAACGATTCTAAATGTTAATATGCAATTGTTATGAGCTGTTTTGTTTACTTGGAGTTATGTCAGAATCAATGGAACAATGAAAGTCTGTAGATAAAGGACAAAACATCATACTAAACCACAGTCATCTCATTATTACAATATGACCTGGATATGACAATTGTTTCAAGATACACATGAGTTGCAACATTTATTATATGTGAACAAAAAAGAATACGTAGCCGATATTCCAGTACTTGAGTATATATGTGTATGACATTTGAACTGTCTGCCAATCATCCTTTGGAATATAGTATCTTCAAGTATATATCTATGCAAAATCACATAAAGTCAGTAATTTACTATGATGATTCATAGAAATTTCGTTTCTTAAAATCAATGCTGCCAACCGAAACGACTTTTTACTTATTACGCATTATGAATTTCAGATCAGCTTTCACCTACATATGTCTGCAAGTACTGTCCTGAAGGCTTCGAATCTTTCCACAGTGATTGACTACCTTACAAATGCCCATACTATTTCAAGAAAAGGTTTTGCAACCTAAAACAGGATATCAGTCTAAAAGGTATGATGTTCCAACAGGAATGTTTCAACAACGCGGTCAAATTCTGTCATGTGGTATAGACAGTGAAAGCACTTTTGATTGTTGATGACCCCTTATGCAGACCCCTTTTCCGAATAGAATACGAAACGTGTCTATAGAAAATAACAACCAAGACATGCCAGTTCAGGTTGTCGAATCTGACCATGAATTGTCAGAATGTAACGCAACATATTGCTAAACAGATTTATCCTTTCCAATTAATTTTATCGTTTGTGATAGTATGAAACTGCTTACACTTGCACTAGGATTATTACCGAATGTGATGCTTATTATGAAAAATGTAGCAGACTCCAAACATTTGTAAATTTTCTGAGGATGGCAAATAGATATGTATTCCCAGAAAATAATATTGTATTTTTATTATTTCTTGGATGTTGTCGATTGGTACTCCAGTGAAAATACAATACAAATGAAATACACAGATAGAATTATACAGTTATGGAGAATCGGCTACAAGCTTTTCAAATGCAAATTTCTAAGGTATATGGGTGCTTTTAAAAATGAAGGGTGATTTATATTTAATCGATTTGTAGAGCTTCAGGTTAATTTTTTTCGTCAATTAAAATTTAGTGAAAGAATTTTCATATAGGAAATATAATAAGCGCACTTCAATTTCATTAAAAAAAGTTTGGTTTTATGTGGTATATATTCTTTCAATAGGTTTAGAAATCCAGTATTCCTTCTTACTGGTATCCGAGGCGATCGTTTCCGCCTTCAATTACACGAGAGTTCCTATTTCGAAAGTCATATGCAAAATAAAGGAAATGGGGTAAATGTCAAGGAGACAACATCCCATATCCAGGTTAAAACGACCCAAACAAAGCATCTAGGTGTCACCGTACGGTCTTCAACACAGTGAGGAACCTCACACCATATAGCAAGCCCTAAATGGCCCCAAAAAGGTAAAAAAGTGAATAAATGAATGGAAACAAACCACATCCAATAACCCAAATACAAAGAAACTGAAATTTTATAAGAAGACAAGGACAAGCCAATGACCAACATATTCCTGACTTGGGACAGGTATGGAAGGCAGAAACGATTTTTGGATACCAGTCAGAAGGAATACTGGATTTGAGACCTATTGAAATAAATATATACCACATAAAAAAAATTAAGTATTTATGAAATACATCGGCAACGCAATTGAAGTTCATTTATAATTTTTCCTATACTTTCCTATATTTAACCGGTACAAAAAATACCAAAGTTGCATAAAAACAGAAAATTTCGTTATGCTGTACACGTGTTTCAAGGACTACTCTCATCAGCATTAGAAGCAAATAATATGGAAAGCCATTATCCAAAAGTAGTCAGAAAAGAAGTACTCATTACCAAAATATCGAAATAGGAGGCCAAATCCAGTACCAAGGACATCTACCGAGTACCATACACAGTGTGAAGCCTCAGTATTTTAAGTGATACGAATTTTGATAAAAACAGTAAATTTTTATGAAACGCAAGGTAAAATTTGCATGTCATACAAGTCGGACTATCGGACTTGTGAATACCCTCGGGGACCTCTGGTCAACCAGCAGTGGCTTCGGCCCAATTTTTCAAAGTACACAAAATACCAAAGTTGCATAAAAAGTTACATCCAAGTAAACGATATAGGTTCTTGGTTTTGACTACCCTTTTTAGTGTTGATATAGTAAATGAATAAAAAAAAATTCAAAAAATAGAAAAAAATAGAAAAAGTAAATAAAATTTTAAAAGTTGATTTGATTATCAGCATAAATTCGACGAATCTTTCAGTTTGAGAACTGTTTATACCTGGACGATGTCTTTTTGTAGAACACTGCAATTTTCAAAGATAGAAAAAACTCAAAAGTTTCAATGTTGTGTACCCTAGTTAACCTTACAGTATCTAAATGCTTAAACAAATATCAACTGACTCCCACTGAATCTGTACTACTAATTTTTATTCATATAAAAGCAGTCAGACATAGCATAGAGCTATAGGACTTTGATCAATAAATCTTTTTCAAGTCATCGGTTCGCCATAGCAGATTCAGTTCCATTGTCAAAGCGTTGCAGAATCAAATCTTTTCATACTACCCATCAATACGTTTTGGACAACTTTTTGAAAACGACTGATTTTTTAAGCCATGATAAAAAAACATTCGCAATTCCTTCTTAAGTTTTTCAAGGGCGAGTTCCTAGGAGTTTTTAAATAATAAAAGCATCGAAGTAACTGTGAATTTAATTTCCGCATATGCACATTTCGACAACTTAAGTCTCTTCAGTGCAGATCATATCTAATTATTTGGAAATCCACGAACTGAAATATTTGTAAAAGCTGGTAGAGAACAAATTATCAATAGGGTCTAAAAGGAATACCAAAATTATGTAAAGACAGAGCTTTGCATGAGGGAGATACTCCTTAGGTTTTTAATAAATTTTCTTAATGGTCTTTTTCCAAGTTAAGAATCCGTTGTACTGTCAAAACTTTGATTGTTTTTCCTCAAAGTGAATATTATTCTGTATTCTCAACCAGAGAATACACATTCAGACTTGACATATAATATACAAATATTGATGGTTAGTTTTTAAATTTTACTAAAGATGGGACTGTTTCATAGAAGTCGATTAATAACAATTCCGGATATTAGTCAATTCTTTTTACTTACATAATAGATAACTCTAGCTAAAAGAATATTCATCCTATCATTGTGTTAAAATATACGTAAGGTACCATATGAATGTAATTCAAAGGAAAAGCTTTATCATACTAGTATACAAAACTAGTAACTTTTTAAAAGATATTTTTAATTACAATCCACCAGGGAACAGCACAAGAAAAACAATAAAAGGTAAAAAGACAAACGTAGACAAAGTTAGGGTTTAACCGGTTTATGCCTACCCAATCTTTCCCTTTTCTCTATCCCGTTCCACTGTAGTATAATAAACGTAGAAATAAAACCCCAAAAGTGGCAGACTTCTAACACCAAAACCTAAATCTCGAGAAGGAAAGAATAAGGCAAAAGATGGGTCAAAGAGTACTCGCCGCTAAACTAAATGTGTGTGAAAAGAAACTATTTTAACTTTTTCAGATTTTATGCCATCAGTACGTTACATAATACACTATGTGTTCTTCATTTCCATGCTATTACGTCACTCAATTTAGCTAATTTAAGTATTATTAAATGCAACTCCTCCTTACACTACAAAAGTGCACCATGCATCTGTTTTTTATTCACCTGTATCCAATTCTATCATGGGGTTTAAAGGGTATGTTTCAATCCTTTTTTTCAACCAAATTGACAGGACGTCTACAATGAGCTGCAACCTTTATTATCTTTTTATTTAAGTTTTAAATTTTTTTCATCATATTATTATACTCATTCATTCCATCGCATTTTCCGTAGTCCTTCAAGTTAGGGACCGACCATTTACTTGAAAAGGGGGGGTTTATGGTTTTTTTTCTGGACAGAAAATTAAAATTTATTTTTTTTTTAACTAGTATAAACTAAATATTTTTTTTTGAAAATAAGCATTATGTTTTTGGGCAGAAAGCCCCCTTCAGAATATTTTTTTCATCATTTTTGCAGCCAAAGTATTTTTTTCACATAAAATCAGATTCAGAATATGTTTTTCGAAAAAAACCAAAGCCCCCCCCCCCTTTCAGGTTAAATGGTCGGTCCCTTATTAAAGTGCATGTTTCATATACATTTTATTCATTGGGAAACATTTAGATTTTATTTACAACAGAGCAGGAAAGGATTTCACTATGAAAACTTACTTTTGTAAAACATTCCATAAACAAAGCTGGGAATCAACTTTTTATATATCTGTGCAAAAAAAAAAAATTATTACGTTCGATTTGTTTCTTTTTGTTTCTATTTTTGCCCAAAAAAGTTATTTTTTTCATTTATATGTTCATTAGAAATATTTATTCATTCTGACAAAGAATTACAATGATCCCAGTCAATAATTTCTTAGAAAAGAAGAGGTATTGATTGTAGTATGATTAATAAGTATGTGCATCAATATTTAATGGAATTAAATCAAGAAAAACGTATGTACATGACGTACAAACACCTAGGATGGTATGATGCACTTCTTCCTAAAAGTAAACTATCTATTGTCCCATCTGGCTAGACTGACAAGGGTTAAAACAATATGCCCGGGACTCTTCATCATTAAAAAAAGGACTTCAAAAAGTACAGTCAAATATGCTGTCTGCGGATTGAATAATACTGAGAGCCAACAAATTATCTCGTTTTGTATGGCTCACAAAATCGGTTTTTGTAGTCCGACTTATACACAAATTACACATATTATTAAATGTCTGTCCCTTTTCGTGAGCTTTTCAAAGATTACATAATATCATTGAAATTTCAAGAAATGATTTAAAGCAAAGTTTTGATTTTAATTTTGAAATTAAACCCATGAGTAGTTGTTGTTTAAAAATATGATGAAATGAATTATGCATTATAAATATTACTGGAACAATGCGTATTGAGTTAGCTTTTCAGAACATTTTATAAATATATCATCGACTTTTCCGAATAATTTTGCAAACCGTAAATTCATTGTGACATCTAAGTAAAATGTTTTTTTTTGTTTATCGCTTTTTAAGGGGTCACCGACGATGAAAGTAGTTCTATGATTTCAATTGATACTTTTTCAAAACTGTCTAAAAATGTGCTCCTTCCTTTCTGGAAGTTTTGCATAACAAATCTGAAATTTATCCAATAATCACTTTCAATTTTCTTCGTATTTGATTTTTTGATGCAAATTTGTGTTACCTGAAATTTAAGGAAGTGCATCTTAAATTTTGCACTGTTATTTTTAATGCAGACGTGCATTTTGATTTTTAAATTTAACTTTTTCGTTTCAGCATATATATGTGAGATAGTACAAAGTATTTAAAACCTGAAATCATGATGCCTGTGAGTATTTTGAAGACCCTTTATGGAATTTTTCGAAAATTTTGAATTTCGTCCTCGTTGAAGATGACTCAGTATCTCAATTATCATCATTTACATTAAAAATTGTTTGTTTAGATAGTAAGATTCGTATATTTTTGTTTGAACTTGAAGACTTAAACATTATCTTCTAATTTTGG
Source organism: Modiolus philippinarum (assembly GCA_002080025.1). Classification (NCBI taxonomy): domain Eukaryota; kingdom Metazoa; phylum Mollusca; class Bivalvia; order Mytilida; family Modiolidae; genus Modiolus; species Modiolus philippinarum. The sequence goes on along the minus strand of MJUU01055266.1, from coordinate 6,977 downwards.
AAGAAAAACACTCAGTGTCACCATTCAACCTTTTGGACCGGACACAGACTTGGGTTTGATTTAGTTTTGTTCAGCTTATGCGTTTTATTTAGACATTAATGGTTACTTGGTCTATGTGCCTGAAGAAACATATTGTTTCCAAATTACCACCGTATGTATTTAATTTCCTTTTCATAAAATTTTGTAATATCAATGAGCAAAATATGCGTTATTCTTTCAGATTTGTGTTGATATCTCGTCGTTTAAGTGAAAAGTACATTTAAATGTCTATTCATGAATTAAATATTTACAATTAAAAAAAAACACCAATTAATGCATAAATTGAAAATGACAGAGTAGTATATCTGCCATAATAATTGCTTATTGACAATAAATTACCAAACAGAATTTTCAAGAACAAAGTCCATGAGAGAAAAGGACAAATTATGTGGAAACTACCGGAAAAAACTGTCGACCGCAATGGTTTTGACTTGGTGCAAGCATTTAAAAGAAATAATGGAATAAACCGGTTTTATGGCGCTCCAAACCTTCCCTTCCATTGCGATAGTGTCTGGTAGCAACTCAACAGCAATTGCTATTGAAAGGTCGCAGAGAAAAAAGAGGAAGAAGCAGAACATCTAAAACATTATCTCAATATTAAGTAAAATAAGAATCTTCAATCAGAGTTCGGACCTAAAGTTCAGATTTTTCCGCAAGGGACTGATATCTATTAATGTACTCTTTAAATGATCCTGGGACACGGAATGTTTTAGAGCCTTGATTAATAAGGCGGTCACGGAGAAAATTATGTCTTATGAGAAAATCTGTATTTGTGCTAGCTCTCGCGTATCGAATTTGCTGTAAAACATACACTACTCCGTACGCAGGAGAGGCTGGAACTATACTGTCCATGTTAGGAAAATTGATAATTTTGAAATTAAAATCGTGCATTTAAATAAAGATATGAAAATATAAATGTATCTGATATTGAATATTATACAGCTTTTTTATGTTAGCTCTGAAATATTTAACGAAAGGATATGGAGTAAATGAACATGAGACCATAACATATATGTTCACTCCAACTACAATGATTTTAATGAGCTGTATGGCCATTTCGGAAATTAATTCCTCATCAGTAGCACTAGAACCCAAACAAAGGAAATCCATTATTTCGAAAAATGTTGGAAATGCATAAAACCAAACGAAATCCGAATAATCAGTAATATCAAATATAGCTAAGGAAAAACTACGATGGAGGGATTAATCCTTATAGAATTTACATAAATTTAGATAATAGTTATTGAACAAAGTGTAAACATGAGATATTATCTCATGTACAAGTACACCATATCTAAGAAAAATAAAGAGCATCCATCTCTACCACGGGGAATTGTTTTACCAACTCCACACTGCAATAAAAGACAAACTCCTGTATGAAATATTTTACGAAAGGATATGGAGTAAATGAACATGAGACCATAACACATATGTTCACTCCAACTCAACTGCAATAATTTTAATGAGCTGTATGGCCATTTTGGAAATTAATTTCTCATCAGCAGCACTAGAAAGGCACTGAAGCCTTCTTTCTGCAGTTTAAAATCATAATTTACTCAAGATAAATTTGTTTTTAGATATAAATGAAATTTCCTGGAAAGTAAGCATCAAAAGTAAGCATCAAATTTGAAACTTGCAATATCTAAATTTTACTAAATTGTATTTAAAACTAAGGAGTATCTCCCTCATGCAACGCTCTGTCCTTAGCTGAATTTTGACTTTTCTATTTAGATTCTATTGATTATTTGTTCTCTATCAGTTTTTACACGTATTTAGATTTATGGACTTCCAAATGTTTTGATATAATCTGCACTGAAGAGACATAAGTCGTCGAAATGAGCATGTGCAGAATCTAAAATTTACAGTAACTTCGGTATGGTGTTATTGTCAAAACCCTATATGGCAAGTTTCCTGATTTAAACCAATGCAAGCGGTTTGCGACATACTGGAATCTGAACAAATAACAAAATACCGGAGTTATTTTAGTTTCTACATATGCGCATTGCGACAATTTATGTCTCTTCACTATTTTATTTCAACAAAAATCCTAAAATTAAATGATTTATTTTTTTAAACATTAAGTGTAAAACAGTATTTATGCTTTAAGTTTTGCTCACTGATTGTAAATTTTTATTTCACCTTTGTTGCTGGTATTAGATTTATAAGTGTTTTCATTTGTAAGAAAAAAAAAACAATTTAAAATGTTTTTTTTTAAATCATTTCGTTTGTGATGGATAGACATGTTGGCTGTCGTTACCCTTTGGTAATATCAGGACAGTTACATGGAGCCATCGGTAAGATAAGATAAAGAACAACATAAAGGTAAAGATGAAATAAAGACAGGAAAGAAAAAACATATGTCAGGGTATGAAAGGAATAAGAATATTTCATACTTCAAATATTCGTGTAGAGTTCCTTTTTGCCTTGACTAAACATTTTTCGTTATGAATTTCCGTTCGTGTTTCTAAAAACTAAAAAAGGCTAGTGTTCGTAATTTTTTTTTTGAAGACAGCCATTATTTCATTTTTTTGTGCAAGTCCGAATAAACCCCTTTAAAAAGATATCGTAAAACTACAAAAAAATTTGACCCAGTAAAGGCCTTTTGGGCCTTTTGAATGACGCCTTTAAATCGCAATTTCAGTTTATCACGAGGAAATGTGGTATAGAGTTTATACTATCAAATGTTTTGAGAGAAGTAATTTTTTCTTCAGTTTTCTTTGCCATTAGTAAACGATACAAATACAGCATTAAATCAAAAGCTATTTCTAGTTTTCAGACTTGTCCAGTTCCTGTTTGGTGCTCTAGCCAAGTGGAGAGTATGGTATGATTGGTCACAGATCAGATTTCCCGGTTTTTTGACTGACAGCCATTTCTGAATGAATGCTCTTATTTTTTATTAAATTTCAAACCTCTTGACATCTTAACATCTCAATATATTAATACATGGCATGAAACTTAGAATATGCAAAATATACATAAATGTGAACCTTGTAGTCCAATTGATTGTTCTGAAATTAGTCTTATTTGTTTTATATTCATCAAAGGTATATTTGTCGTGCGTCATGACTTTTGAAGATTAGAACTTTTTGATATCGTTCTTGTTGACTAACTGTCAGTGTTTTCATGTATAATGATTAGAAATTCTAAACCTTATTTTTTTGGTAAAAACCCCGAAATTTCCTTAAATTAGCTCTTTCTCCTGTTTTACGAATTTTGCTGAGAAATGGCCCTTACATATCACGAACGTGAATTGAAAAGATGTAATAATCACTTTTTTATTACAATACATCTTAACTGTCAAAAAATGTCGTAGGACTGACTGTTATAGCATGATTGCCAGTTCCATGCCTGACAGCATTTTAGATTTTTTTTTTTATAATTTTCATAATGTGGAAGACTTGAAATCTTCAGAACTGACAGATTATTTTGTTCTACAGTTCTGTGACTGGCAATGGTTTCACGAAATCTGGTCACAGTATACTGATAAAGGAAGTCAACATCCACGGTCAGTATGACTAAATATGAAATGTCGCACTTAGCACTTTCCTCCGTTTTGTACATTTTCGTTTTGATTAGTTGTGACGGGTGCCACGCGTGGAGCAGATCATGCTTACCCTTCCGGAACACCTGATGATACTCTCGGTTTTTAGTGAGAGTTCACACTGTCAGTGCTTTTGTTTTCTGTGTTGTCTTGTATATCATCATGTTATTTTTTAGTTTTGTCTCCATCGATTTTGTTTGTTGTACAGATTTGTCCTTGGTATTGTCTGAATTGAAAAAGATATGTAAACACGATTTTCAAAGCTTCAATTTGGTGCTGTTTGAGGGTTAGAGAAGTAACATGCACCATTGATTTTAATTGGTTTTGTCTACGGGTTAGAAAATGAGAATAACCAATCAGCCACCCAACAGATATTTCAACATCATGTTTTAACTGGCTGTGTGACGGGTACCATGCGTGGAGCCGATCATGCTTAACCTTCCGGAGCACCTGATGATACTTCAGTTTTTATAGGGGTTCACACTGCTAGTGCTTTAGTTTTTGTGGCGTTCTTGTTCATTTTTGTTTATTTGTTTTGTCTTTGTCATACTGTCTCAATTCGTGTTACTGTGATTTGCCGTGATGTTGGATTTATGATTTTAGAAATTCCCCTTTCCTTTTCTTGCTTCGGTATTCGTTTGCCGATATATTTCATAAGGAGGAAAAGAAATCTACTCATATCTACAGAATTAATAGTTTTTATTCCTTTTGCACCTGCTGGCCTTTGTCTCGCTTGTATGTATGAGTTTGTCAACAAAGTGATATTTTTGTATGAAATTAACGGCGTGAAGAGAAGGGTCAGTCACCACTGGTATTGTCATGCCAGATTAGTAATGGTCGTAATGATTTGGTGCGTTGTTACACCAGAAATGAGCACCGTTATAATTTCTGAAACGTAGCAAAATTATTTAACAACTGACATTCCACTTACAGTCTTTTAGGAACCCACAATTGATCAGGAGGCATAAGGGCAAAAGTCAAATTCTTGATCACTTTATACAAAATTTGTAGTCTTTTTTTTTTTAAACAGATTTGATTTTTTTTTTTAGATTTCCCCATTCATCTATATAGACCATCAGACTTGAGAGATAATGTGCCATTTCCTTCGGTGAATGTATATCATCTTCATTCCTTAATTTCGTGCATTTCTAAATTCTGGAAGGTCATAATTTGCACATAAGGACCAAGAGTAATTATATACCTTCACCCCTTTGATACTCTTTAACAAGTTTCATACACTTGGTTGAAAATATACTGTCTTCATCCCTTGATGTATTTATGAAGGTAGCTAATAGAGTACAATTTGACAAGTGAAAAGGTCTTAGATGATTATATCAGTTATTTCTACCCCTTGGTTATATGTTTCATGGTAGCGGATAAGAGGCTATCATTTGACACCCGTCAGAACCTAGTGGGATTAAATATACTTTTTATCATTCTATACTGTGTATCACTCTAGCTGCTTGAAGGTCTTCATTTGGCACAAATGTAATTATGTATCATCTTTGTCTCCATACAGTGAAAGTGTTTTGTAGATTATCATTTGTTATTTGTTAGATCCTAGGGTGATTAATATGGACCCTCTTTACCCTCATGGTGATATATATGATTGTAGGTTGATGACATACCCGTTTTCTTGACAAGATTCACAATAATGAACATTTTCTACTTTTTTAGTATAATTTAGGCATTAGTTATTGTGATATTATTTTGGCTGCAAAAAAATTTCATTAATGCTGTACACGTGTTTCAAAGAGTAATCTCTCAACACAAACAATAGATTAAAATATTATGGAAAGCTGTATTTCAAAAATTTTCAAATAAAGTTTGTCGAAATATAAAGCCAAATCAACTACAATTACAAAAACAGGAGAACAGCAAACACCTACAATGGCCAGGAACTACAATCACATGCCACAATTTACAAGCAAACTTCACCAGAAAAACAAAAATGAAAACAAGAGACAAACATAAATAAAGATAGTAACTCGGGATAGCCGGCCTTGGTACCGGCACTAGCAAAAGCCAGTGGTAAGGTTAAACCGGTTTATGGGTACCCAAACCTCCCCTTTCTCTATCCCCTTTCCCTATAGTTTCATAAACATGCGAATAAAACCCAATGCAGGTAGACTACTAACTCAATGACCACTATCTTGGAACAGAAAAAGCATATGACAAAACGTAATTTTGAAAGAAGGGTCAAAGAGTGCTCGCCGCTAAACTGCCGGCTAGCTCAAGGAATCTAGTCTGCTGGTAAAACACTGTCGCACTGCGGAAGAAAAATCAAACCCGAAGGGTTTGGTAAAGAGTCTTCATGTTTTTCAGTAGACATCGGCAGTATCAGTGAGAGGCCAGTATATATGTAAAGTCTTCAGGTCACTGGAATCCAAAGCCAATTTAACGGATTTGTTCAGAATATCTCGTCGATATCCACTATTACGTAAAGAATGTAAGTTACGTCCCAGTTTTTCTGGATTATTTACCAGTTTTTGACATTTTTTAACAACATTTCCATAAAATCGAGGATGAGAAACGCCCTTTGTAATTAGCTGTTTGCGAGTCACGTCATATCTAGTAATCAAATGTTCATATCTTCTGTAAAACTTCTTAAAAGTATTTAATAATTTATGATTGTGAACCTTGTTGTAAAAGTTTGGATGTGAGAGTAAGGTTACGCTCATTAAAATCATCAAGGTAGGAACAAATGCGAGCGAATCGTACAAGTTGAGATATATACACCCCGTAGGATGGAGCTAGGGGAACGTCGCCATCAAGAAAGGGGAAATTAGTAATAGTAAAATCAAAATCATCCCTTTGATCATAAACTTTAGTTTTTATTTATTGATTATTAGTTTTTTTACAAGGATATGGAGAGCAAAACACGGAATGAAGCCTCGGTATTTTAAGGGTGTGAAGTCATCAATATGGAGGGTAGGTGGATACAGGTTTATTGAATTGTTCAATTACGCGAAACAAAGGTGAGAAACTGTTATCATGTTTAAGGTCACGTGATCACTAGATCATCACGGCCATATCTTAACAATGTAAGCATTAGGAGATGGTTTTATATGTCCCTGATGGAGGTTATTCAATTATGTATTCTCTATTTTGGTCCTTGTCTCTTTATTATGTCTAGATTTTATTCGCCCCCTTTAAAGATTAAGACAAATAGGTGCACATTGAAGTAAAATCCCGTATTTGATATCATAACCATATCCTTAACTGTTGAAACGTGATTGAAACCCCTCTTTGTCGCATTTATTTCAAAAATTCAGGATGAATTAACATACCCAGAATTTACATATGGTATGAAAATAAATATCTTAACACAAAAAAATCTACATGATTGTAATATGAATGTCATAATCATCAAACGTCAGTTTTGGCGGCAAACTTC